>JANBXA010000141.1:36940000-37232500 GCA_030556225.1 Cricetiscus sungorus | reverse complement strand
ATAACTGTATTTCAAGATTCTCCAGAAAGGTATAGTAATGAAGAAAATGTAGTAAGACCAGACATCCGGATCAAAGCGATAAAAGACACATTCAGAAATAAACCCCCACACATGCGCAGGTTATTGTTCAGCAAAGCTGTGACAGTGACATAATGTGGATACCATCTGCAGTATCTGGTACAGAAACAACTATACAGCATCAGAGAAAAGCAAAGCAAAAGCATCATGGCCCCATCACATGGCACACAATGAAAACTGACCCATGGTAACACATGCACTTGCCTAAGCCTAAAAGCTTATACTATGAAACCTCTATGAGAAATTAAAAAAAATCAACAAGTGTTTTTCTGGAGTTGGAAAATCTGTGATGTTATGCAAATAAAACAAATCATAAAAGAAAGAGAAATCAATTTTAAATCTCCTCTGAGACACCATTAAAAATCAATGGGGAGATTGGAATGACACAAGTCAAGATACAAAATACAGCCAGACAGGAGAAATGGACTGAAGAGACTTGCTGTGGTGCACAGAGACAACAGATGATGTATGATATTGTTGAGTAGTCCTAACAAAGTGGGTGGTACATCTTTCCCACATCAAAACAGTAACTTCTAGGTAATACATATTGCAATTAGATTTGACCATTCCATGGTACACATAAATATCATGCTGTACATCGCTACAGATCACTTTACCTGCCTGTTTAAAACAAACAAATGCTTTGTTTTGTAAACTTAAAAAAAATCTGAATATTTTCTACTTTAAAAAATGTACATTTTATGTTTAAGTTTTTACTTCACTTGACACATACTCAAATCACAGTACGTTGTTTAACTTGAAGAGATTCATTTAACCATCTAACCATCATATGACTGTAAAACTGAGTGAACCCATCATGAGAATTATAAACATGAGTTAACATGTAAAAGCTCACAGAAGCATGTGTGACTGACAGCAAATATGAGAAAGATGCATGCATTATTGCAGTAACTAACAATTTCAGCTAGGCATTTCTGGTGCTCAAGAACTGGGCACTCAGGAGATAGGTCCCTCTTCTTTTTAGTGACAGCATCACTCGGAGAAGCTGTTATGTGCCTCCTGTGCTTAAAGGAATTAAACTTGAATTATGTATCTGGAAATTAATAGCTTATAGATAAAATTTGAAATCATTAGACACTACAGAAGAATAAGAATAAAAAATAAATCTAATATTGGTCCTACATTATTCCTTTACTCAAATGCTAGAAGGAAAAGATAACTATAAGGGCAAATAGGAAAAAAGGTTTGCCAAGTTAGGAACTGTTATGGACTGAACTCTGTCCCCATCCTCACAAATTCTCATGGGAAACCAACCATCAATGAAGCTGGATTCAGAGACACAGCCTTTAAAAAACTGTTTAAAGTTATATGTGCTCATGAGGGTGGAAACAAATCAAAGAGGACCAATGTCTCATAAGAATAGAAAAAGTCCCCACAGATGCCTATAAAGAGAGGATGGGTCATGCAAAGATACAGGAAGGAGGTGACAATCTGCGAGCCAGGTAGAGAGGCCACAAGAGAAATCAATCCTGCCAACATCTTCATCTTGGCCTTCTAACCTTCAGAACTTTAAGAAATGAATTTCTGTTGTTTTAGTCACTAATCATTTAACTAGTAATAAAGGAATTAAAAGGCAAGCCATGTATTAGAAGGAAAAGTTCATAATGTATATGCTAAATGAATGAATTTGGTCTAGAATATAAAAACAGAGAGCTAGAGAGATGGCCCAGTGGTTACGAGCACTGGCTGCTCTTCCAGAGGATCTAGGTTTCCCAGAACCAACACAGCAGCTCACAATCATCTGTAATGCCAGCTCCAGGAGATCGGACACCTTCCTCTAGTCTCTGTGGGTATGGCATGCACGTAGTGCTCAGATACATGCAGGCAGAAGATCCATTCACATAGCAAAGGTTATACATGTTTAAAATTCAGTAAGAAATCAAGGAAGTCAATTTTTAAAACTGGCAAAAGATTGGAACTGGCATTTTACCAAAGAAGTTATATGAATAGTTCCAGTATATAAAACATGTTCAATGCAGCAGCTATCAGAGAAATAGACGCTAAAGTCAAGACAGAGTACCGTTTGGAGTCTCTAGAAGATGCTCACATAGGGAACAGCATCATTGCAGAGGATGTGATGCCTGTGGTCTTTAAGCCTAAAGGTATAATCAGGAGGCATTTCACATGGATGCGTTTTAATTTTATAACTAATAAAAACAAGGGTGTAGCTTGGTGATCTGACACTTGCCTCATATACTTGAGACAGTGGGTTTGATTACCAGCACAGGTGTGTGTGTGTGTGTGTGTGTGTGTGTGTATTGGGGTATTTCACAATAAAAGTTTGAAATGCACCCTATTTGGCTGTGAGGATGCAATGGGTAACCTTGACTAAAATGTATAAGTGGAGCAAGAGTTAATGAAAAGAAGTCAGGAGTTACAGACAGTGACTCCAAATTTGAGGACTTTTGACATGAAGGGATGGATAACAGAGAAAATGGATGTGGCCCTACACCAAGAGAAAAAGGTTTGTGTTTTTATTGCTTTAAAAAGAAGTATTTTTATTTATGTGTTCAATAATAAAATCTCTCATTCATATTTTGCTACACACCTCTGACTGGCCCTGAACTAAGTATGATGTTGCCTCACCATCCCTAGTGTAGGATTCTAGGAGTTTGGCAGCGCACACAGCTGGACTTGGTAGAAGTGGAACACGACTCTATCTTCTGTCAATTGATTTTCGGGGATCCTTGCCCACCCGTGGCAAAACAATTTTAATGGAGAACTTGGCTATACAATATCTGGAGTATCCAGAGCTTTAACCAAACACAATTAAGTGTGTAATTCCATGGAAGGAAGAAAAATATTACCCTAATAGGAACCCCCATTGCCAAGGAAACTTCATAAGGAAGTGGGAGAAAAAAGCAGCTGAGCAGGCTTCTATGATGCATGGACCGAACGACAGCCTCAGACAAACGCCCTTCAGGTGCTTCAAAGCCTGAAACAGAAAAGGTGCAGCGTTCAGAGACAGTTGCAATGGCCAACAAGAAGATCATCTGAGCACACATTGTGTCACAGCATTTCTCTGAAGGATAGCAACTTCACACTTGATAAAGTGCCCTTACAGGGACCTCAAAGGGTTCTTTGCCATGGTTACATCTATCTTCTTTAATTTTTCCACTTCACATGACAGTGATAATATCTCATCGGATTTTCCCCACCAGTTAATTAGTGGTAAATGATTTAACGTAATAATAATAGTAAAAATATTAACACATCACATAAAAAGTTAATCTATTTATTTCAAAAGAAAGTACTTTTCTATTTTCTTAATGGTTCATAATGTCACGAGAGATAATTATTTACCTTCTTGGTGTAATTTCATTAAATCTATATATGCTTCCCACACTTGATTCTATAGCTATCATATCCATGACTAGTCACCTTTCAATAATTCAAACAAATTTCTGATCTCCAGGTTATACTATTTTAAGAAATATTTTAAATAAGCTTTTATAATAATGTAAAGTTAATCAGGAAAATGTTTCCAGTTAGTCTTAAAACAAATTATTGAAATTTTAATCTCTCTTTTAAGACAGAGAGACAAGGAAGCTTTTATAGGATTACATCATCCTTTCTTAACTGGAAGTAAATAGTACCTATAGAAAAGCCTCCCAATTAATAGTGATACTGCCTAAGGTACATCTATTTCTAGACATGTTAATGAACATGATCTCTCATTGAGATCTTATAGGGATTTCTCTTCATATAAATAACGCTGCCTAGAAATAGAAATTGTGAAACCAGTATTTTGGTCAAGTCTTTGTTATCTTTGGTTTACATGCAGACTCTAATTAGAAATTTCTAACTATAACAAAAATCCTTTCTTTTTATCTCTGTTATTTTCTAATATGTAAAAGAATTTTACTCAAAATTGAATAGGAATCTTACTTGTGGATCCAGTCCAAGCCCAGCTCGTATTAGGATAATAGTAAGGGCAGTGTTTCTTAAAGCTGAAGACCACGTGGTAGGAATATGGACAAATTCATAAATAATCGGAACATTCCTGATGGTGAAACCAGCCAGTAACATCCCTAAGAGTGGAGGGAGGGAAGAAAAAGAAAGTAGAAAACAAAGTGTATCGGACTAAGTTAATGTTTCCAAGAGACACAGGGTAGGTCGAGTACAAGCAGAGGAAATGGGATGGGTACAGGAATGTGAAGCACAAACATGCCCAAGTGTGGTATAGTAAACAAATCAGTGACGCCGGACACAGACAGCAAGGATTAGAGTGCAGACAGTAGGCAGAAGCCAGATCATGGAAGGCTATGGAAGGTTTCACAGAGGAATTGAGGTAAGAATCTTTCAGCTCTTATGTGTTGGTCTTGGTGAATTGGACAGTGATAAAACAAGCCACAGAGACCAGTAAGAAGGATAAGCCATTGCTCAAGGAGAGAAGTAGGAAGCAGCCCAAGACAGAAGTTGTGGAGGAGGGGGTTAAAGATTCAGTGAGTATTAAGACAGCTTTGGATTCAAGGGCATCATACACATGTTAAAAGATACTGAGATAATCTCTACAGATGGTACTTAGACTATTTTAGATGTATTGGTTGCTTAGAAGACATAAGACTTCAGGGGGAAAAATCTCCCACTGACTTTCCTTTCCACCTGGAGAGTCACAGAACAAAAGAATAAAGAAACAATACAGGAGTGGCAGATGGGTATATGCAATACAGATGGATGCGCACACATTGTACTCAGTTATCATAGGATACTACTAGCGCCCCATTTGTCATAATCATCATATATGTAAAGTATTAGTTACATGACAGGTAAAAAACTTCAACCTTTTCTAATTATCTTTTCTCCTGGAATGTATTTTAAATTAAGTTTAAAACTTATTAAATGATAAAACAACACAAATTATGTAGAGGATTTTCAAAAGTAGACTGTAAAAAAAAAATTGTGTGTAGAGAATAAACCTACATACCACATACAGTAAATACATTAATTAGATGCCAGATACACATTATAAAATATCTAGTCCATGTAGAAAATGTCCAAAATTTACAAACACCCAACAAAGAATGTAGCTGATTATATACTCACCAAGGAGAGGTGGAAGGGGAGGCACTACAGGTATCCTAATGAGCTCTAAAATTTTCCCCCCAAGAAAGGCACTGTAAAAAATAACTATAAGTCCAAACAAATTTCCACCAGGGAGAACTTCTTTGCCCATAAGGGACCAGAGAAGAGTCCATAATATGATGAGTGTAACTCCTGAAATATATAAAAATAATTAATTCTATATAGACAAATACACATGACCAAACATGAATCTATTAAATATATTAATATGCAGACTTATATAGTTACACACTGTGTAGATTACTAGTACATACTGTTATAGTTGAAGTTAGTTATTAAGATGTATTTCAGAGAGCCTATCAGTTTATAGGATGTCTTAAATTATTTTTTAAAAGCATTTTAAGGGGGCCAGGTAAAAGTGTTTGCCATAAAACCCAATGATCTAAGGGCATTCCCTGGATCTCATATAAATATTAAAGGAGACAACCAGAACTTGCCCTGAGCTCAACACATGTGCAATGACACACCTGTCTTCTCATTACACACGCATGTACATTTTTGCACACACACACACACACACACACACACACACACACACACACACAGATACTATGTGAACTGTTGTTCTTTGTAACCTAGGGTCTCACACATGCTAGGCTAGTAATCTACCCTGAATTCTGCAAGTCACAAAGGTTTCTTCTAAAATCTTAGTATTTTTTCCTATCTTTTTGTTTTAAGTGGGATGTGGCTTTGTCACTTAGGCTGGCTTCCAAGTGTCTTCCTGCTTCTGCCCCTAATGGAGGCACTATGGCCCACAATGTAACGTTGCATTATGAGGAAATGTTATAACAATATGATGAGATTTTCTTGAGTTTTAAAACATTTTTATAGGAGGAATACAAGCCTGACTGGCTATGATACAAATTATCAACTTAATTCAAGACCACAATGGCAGAGTAAAATTTTAAACTTGAGTACTAAAAAATTTACTTGGGTAATACTTTCATAAGTATTAGAAGGGGCAAAGCCTGAGGGAAAATGAACCTGGACATTGTGGAAATAGTTATAAGGTGCCTTATATGCAGGAAGTATTGGTGGACAGGGCTAGTGAGATGGCTCAGCAGGTAAGAGCATTTGCCACACAACTCTGACTACCTAAGTGTGGTTGTCAGCATCCAAGGAACAGTTTTATGCTGTGGCTCACATCTAACCCTAACACTAGCACGTCCATGGTGTGGTGGTTTGATAGGTGTGGCCCCACCAGCTGATGTTTGAATGCTTGGCCATAGGGAGTGGCACTATTAGGAAGTGGCCTTGTTGTAGGAAGTACGTCATTTTGTGGGTGGGCTTTGAGGTCTCAAATGCTCAAGCTATGTCCAGTATGGCACACAGTCTCCTGCTTGCAGATCAAGATGTACAACTCTCAGCTCCTTCTCTGGCACCATGTCTGCCTGCAGACCTCCATGTTGCACCATGATGATAATGGACTAAACCTCTGAAACTGTAAGCTAGCTCCAATTAAATGTTTTCTTTTGTAACAGTTGCTGTGGTCTTGGTGTCTCTTCACAGCAACAGAAACCCTAAGACAGAAGTTGGTGCCAGGGACTGAGGTATTGCTGTGATAGTCCCAAACATGCTTACAATTGGATTGTTGGAGCCCATAAAGATGGGTCCACTTCATCTTGCCTCAAGGTCAGAGTTCAAAACTGTCCTTAATAAGTCAAAAGACCTAAAGGTCTAAGGCTTGGCTACTGCAAGATCTTTAGACCTTGGTAGTGGATGTCTAATAGACTTGGGCTCAGGTGTGTTCACTCTTGACCCTGAAGGCCAGGTAACAGGTGTGGCTATCAAATGCCTGGTGGATTAAGGGAAAAAGTGTGTTTGCTCCTTATACTTGATAATAGAAGTCGTCTGCCACATCCCACATTTTGGTTGGGTACTTAAGAATGCTGAAGAAAAAACTCAGGGCGTTTAGTGTTCACTGGATTGCCCTCCTGACTCTATCCGGTGTCTCTGTCTTTTCCTTAATGTCTTTACCTGCTCTTTCTCAATCCCCATACCCTTTTAGTTATAAACCAGGAAAGTCAGCTGGTTCCGACTGTAGCCCCACAAACACAGCTTCACACATTGGAGTAATGTGGACTTTGGGATTCTGGGTCAGAAAAGCAGTGGAATGCTTTAAGCACTACTTAATGGGACAGCCTAGTAGGGACATGGAAGGCAGTAGTGCCAAGGGCAATTTGAACTGTGGGGCCCAGCTCAAGAGGAGAACATTAATATGTGGCTACAGACTGTTCCTGTGATACCTTGGGGAAGAATGTGGCTGGTTTTTGCTCTTGTTCAAAAAGTCTGCCTGAGGCTAAAGTTAATAGGATTAATTCCATTGGCAGAGAAAATCTCAAAACAGACTAGTATTGATTCTGTTGTGTGGTTATTAGTGGTCACTCTTATATAAATCTACAATAAAAGCTGAGCAGGGGAAGTTACAAAATGTACAATTTGAGAGAAAAGGGATACCAGGTGAAATGGGCTAAGCCCTGTGTTTGAGGAGACAAACAGATTCAAGAATAGCCCGATAGTAAAAGAAGTAAGAGAGAGGTGGCCTCAAGGTAAGACCCCCACTGAGGCAAGCTACAACTTGTAAAAAGTAATTGAAGAACAGCTCAGGTCCAGGCACCACAGAGGCAGAGACATCGGATCTCTGAGTTTAAGGCCAGTTTCTTCTACTGAGCAAGTTCCAGGACAGCCAAGCTTGGGCAGTAAAGGAAACCATTGAAAACGGAGCTGATGAAGATGTAATTGAATGAATGGACCGTGTTCCAGTCCCAGCAAGCAGCACATCTTGGCAGCTTCAGCCATGTGTTGTAACAATGTGGTTCTGACCTTAGAGTTGAGGACAGAAGAAAAGGGTAATGAATCACCCTCCATGACTAATGAAAGTTGCTGAGGCCAGGCATGCATCAGGGGTGTCCCTGCATGGAGGCCTTTAGAGGTCATTGTGTGAAGCTGTGAAGATGAAGTCTGGATTGCCTTGGTGTTGGAGATGCCAGAACCATGGGATACCCGCCAAGGAGAGCTGCTAACAGGGAGTGAACCAGCTCAAGAGGAAGATGTGTGCTGCAGTCAACAAAGCTAAAAGAAGTCGGAGATCTGAAATAAGAAGACATCTTTCGCAAAAACAAGGTAGAAGGAGAAAATGAACTCATCCCAAAGTGTTCCCTTACCTGAATAGAATGCCCTTCTACATCTCCAGATGCCTACTAAGTTTCCTAATAGGTACACAGTGGACCCACAAGAAGAAAAACAAAACAACAGTGACAGCAGACATTTATAAAAGACATGAGGTACAAGGAGCTATGGGATAGAAGGAACTCACTGTTCAAGAAGAGGCAGACTAACAAAAGAGTCTTAGGAATCCCTGCCTCTTGCCATGTTCCTAATATTTTCCTTCTAGCAAGGCTATAAAATAAATATGTGCCCACATATTTTCTAATATTTAATCATATTTCACAAAATTTTATTAATTTTATATTCACTAAATAAATAAGCACTTCTTTTAAAATAAATCTATTTGGTATTTTGTCCAACATCAAGTGTAGAATATACTAAATAAACTAGCAAGGTCTGATTAGGTGAAAAGATGAAGAGAGGAAGGGAAAATACAGACAAGGTCAAGCAAGGGCCTCATGGCAGACACATGCACATGACATAACTAAAACAAAATTAAATAGCACAAATGAACATACAAAAAAATCAGTAGTCATCCAATATGCCAACAGAAAAAAGAAACCAGACAAAAGAATCCTATTCATAATTGTCTCAAAAAAATCTTGGGAAGAAGGGATCAAAGAACTTAATAAAAACGGGTTATTAGCCAGGCAGTGGTGGTGCATGCCTTTAATCTCAGCACTCGGGAGGCAGAGGCAGGTGGATCTCTGTGAGTTCGAGACCACCCTGGTCTACAAAGCTATGTGAAGAAACCCTGTCTCAAAAAAAAAAAAAAAAAAAAAATCAAAAATAAAATGAAGTAAAACTCAGTGATTTACAAGCAAACAACAAACCCTTCCCTATGGAGAACTTACAAATAAAAAATAGCATGCACTGAAATTCACCAGACCCAAAGGCTATACATTGTGCCGAACTTCTGTACAGTTAGAACAGCCAATCTAGAGCTCTGGAGCTTCACTTGGGTGTGGCCGGTGTGGGAGGCTATTATTTTAAGGGGTGTAACTTTTGTTTATGCTGCATTTGTTTAAGTCTGTGAAGCTGTGTTACTCTGCCCCTCTAAAACACTTAATGGTCCTAATAAAGAGCTGAACGGCCAAAGCGAGGCAGGGCAAGGATAGGATGAGCGGGCAGGCAGAGAGGATAAACAGAAGGAGAAAAGAGGAAGAGGAGGAGAAAGCAACAAGAGAACAAGGAGAGGACGACGTCAGGGGCCACCCAGCCGCCCTGCCAGCCACAGAGTAAGAAGGGGAGTAAGATATAGAGAAGAAAGATACAAACTCCGAGGGAAGAGGTAGAAGGGTTAATTCAGGTTAAGAAAAGCTGGCTAGGAACAAGCCAAGCTAAGGCCGGCATTCATAACTAAGAATAAGCCTGCATGTGTGATTCATTTGGGAGCTGGGTGGCGAGTCCCCCCAAAAGAGAGAACACTTCTTAAGAGAACACTTCTTATAACACTCTGGCTTTAACGTCTTCACATTGATTTGTTCTTCATTGCCAAGGTTTGTAGCAAATTATTTAAAAGGAAAGACCAGTTTTTAGTTACCATTTAATTCCAGTCACTCTTAAACATACCAACCAAGTCAGATATGTGCAATTACCTGTTAATGCTCAATATTATTTTATTGTGTCTGCTCTATGATGCAAAGGTTAAATACTCAGTATATAAAATACCCTTTTTTTCCCAAGCAGTCCGTTTTTATAATTTAAATATAGGTTATTTACTAATACAGTCAAAAGATAAAATTTAGTTAAATTCAGGGGTGGACCATGTTTATTGCCTGAAATGTTGATTGATAAAAATTTAAAATCCAATAACCTTGATTTTGCAAATACTTTAATATTAAGGAAACTTAATGTATCATTTTGAGAACAACTACTAGTTAGGGATACTACACTTGCCTATACACCATCTTTGGGCATTACATCCGATACTTTAAATCAAAATTATGAAGGTAGCCAGGTTTCCTGTAAGTAGAATTTATATGGTCAAAAAAAGTTACCTATTCACCAGTCCTATGTGCTTAATTTTGCCCTTTCCCAGTTTTTGGAGATCTGACATATTGATTTTAATTTATCCTCAATATAAAATTTCATTGACACTGAATGCTGCAACTGCAAACTGATGACATTTTCAGGGCAAAGCAGAAGTGGGTGGTACTTTAGTGTCCCCATCACTGAACTCTGCTCTGTCTTGCCATCTGGCTCAACACTGACATTCTTTAGTTTATAAGTGCTTAGACACCTACCTATATGGGTTTAAAAACTGATCTATACAAAAATGCTAATAATAAGTTATGTAAAGAAAATTGGTTTTTACATTTTTGCTTGTGAGCCTTGCCTTTAACAGCTGAGCCATCTTTGCAGCCCTAAATTGGTTTTAAAAATACAAACTAACACCTGTCACTTCTATCACGCCAACAACTTGACATATATACACAGGTAGAAAAAGTTTCAATACCATCGTCTGTGCTCTAATATGAGCAAACAATGACAGAAGAGATGTATTCACAATATTTCATTGTAGAGAGCTGCGAAGTGCCTCGCCTTAAAGATGGTGCTGACTTCCGCCTTCCACCTTCCCGATGGTGAGTGCTCTCTGTAACAAACAAGTCCTTATTTGGCTAAGCCTGTTCAGCTTGTTTGCTTCCGCATAGGAGCAGCCTATCTGCAGGGTCCACGTGGCTCATTGGGGTTGGTCAACGCAAGGGGATTTAAGCCGGTGCCGGCGTTTCCCTGGGGAAGAAGAAGCTTCTTCAAGGATCCTGAATAAACTGCTTGAAGAAGATCTTCCCTGAGTTGTGTCTTCCTTGCTGGTCGAGGTTGGGTGCGACATTTCATATAGTAAATACTCCATTATCCTCAGCACATACAAAGGCTGGTTATAATAGTTTTTGCTTTAATTGATTAAAGTGTATCTTAAGCAAGGTAACATCTAAATTAGAATTCAGGAACCTAAGACACTACATAAAGAAATCCAAAATATGCAATCATAAAAAGCAAGACACAATTATTACCATGCAAGGCTGAAGCTAAAAGCTGTAGAGAAATCCAAATTAAAGCAGCAAGCTCAAATGTATGGATCATCCAAAGGTCAGCATGAGTTCTCCTAACCCAGAGGGCTTAGAAAAGAAAGCACATTCTTTGTTCTTCAAACCAGAGGACAAGCCACCAGCCACCATAACAAGGAAGCAGTCTTTACCACTTTTTTTCTGTTTGTTAGATTTTTGTGGTTTTTCGAGTCAGAGTTTCTCCGAGTAGCGCTGGCTGTCCTGGAACTCACTCTGTAGACCAGGCTGGCCTCAACCTCACAGAGATCCGCCTGCCTCCACCTTCCCAGTGCTGGAACTAAAGGTGTGCGTCACTACTGCCCAGTTTTCCTGCTATTTTATTGAGATGTTTTCTCTCAGTTAAATAATTTTCATATGCCACTCTGCAAATTGTTACTTCTTCCAAGTTAGCATCAGCCAATAATTTCTTTGCTATTTCCTTTAACTCTTTGTCTTGAGGTGGTTTCTTACATGTTTGAATTAGTGTTTGTCACCTGAACTATTTTAGATCCAGCCTTCACTCTTCTGGTTGCTTTCTGCCTTCTTAGCCTTCTTAGCATTTGCACTTTTTATGGTTTTTTGGGGGAGTGGGGTGGGGTGTTTGTTTTTTTTCTTTTAGCAGTAGCTTTCTGTTTGGTGTTTTCTTTTTAGATGTCTTTTTTTTTTTTTTGGTGGCTGCCCCTCTGTATCTCAGCCTTCTAAAGACTCCTCATTTTTATTTTCATCTTCATCACTACTGAATTTATTTGACAATTTCAGGAGGTGTGTTTGCTTTGACTCCTCTGTTCTTTTTACTACCTTTGCTGGAAGGTTTTTAGATCTTGGCAATGGTTTGGGTAAGATAATTCAATCTCTTCACTAGTTCTCTGTTCACACGCGTCCCTCCTAGCCGAGAACCTCTGAGATGTGCTCTAGCACGACATCTCCAAACTTTTCAACATTTCTTCCTTCGCTTTACACTGGATCTGCCCTTCTCAAAGGAAAGCTGCTGAACTGACCCACAATCTTCTTTAGTATTTGTTCTGTATAGGTTATATATAGCTGGTTGTCAAAATCTCTCTGAGAGCAATTGTGTAAAACATTCATAAAGAAATAAAACAACAGGGGGCTGGAGAGATGGCTCAACAGTTAAGAGCCCTAGCTGCTCTTCCCAGTATCCACATGGCAGCCCCCAGTTGTCTGTTGTTACGAGCATGTTTTCCAGCCTGCCTGGTCCCACAGCTGTGAAAGCCAGCCCCAATTAACATACAGAGATGCTTTATTAGACATAAAGCTGTGAGCCTGTTACTAGCATTTCTTATTGGCTAGTTCTGTCTTAAATATTAACCCATTTCTATCAATCTAAGTATTTCCATTTGGTCTTATTTTACTGGAGAGAGGATCTGGTCTTCTGTTCTCTCAAGTCCTACATGTTGAATCTCTTCCTCCCTATTCCTGAATCCTCTTTGTCTCCTAGTCTCACCTATCTTGCTTTCCTACTGGTCAGCAGTACTTTATTCATTAACCAATAAGAGAAACATATTTACAGAATGACATCTCCCATCAGTCTGTAACTTCAATTCTAGGGGATCTGACAACCTAATATAGGCATATATGCAGGCAAAATACCAATGTACTAAAATAAGTAAATTTAAAAATATAAGAAAAAAACTCTTCACAAATATTTGGCAACAATAAGATGCAAATTTTACATAAGGCCACAGCTATTTTAAAATCTGGAGCCTAATGTTCAGAACCTAATATTGCCAGGGGCAATATTACTTCTGGCTAACTAAGACCATCAAAAGGAAGTCTCCAACAAGCATCTTCATTAATGTGGCTTCTAACTTCCAAATTAACATTAGAATATGTGAAAAAGAATACACTGTAAATCCAGTAATACTTTGGTTTTGAAAAAAAATGAGGAAATATTTGTCTTGTCCACATATTATTGCCCAGAACTGAACTTGCCATCTGAGATATACACCTTCTGAAGTGGCCTTATTATCTGCATTTTATTTGGCACATATACTTCTCATTTCCTCCCCATGTACATTTATTTCACATACCATCTGTAATTATTTTATTGAATGTTCCTTGTGGAGGACAATAACTATTTGTACTTCTGTTCACCTGTTGTTTCCTTTCCTTTGTTTCCTCATGTGAAACATCACCAGGGTCATTGGACATCTGAGATAAAACAAGAACTCTTTTAAGATCTGTACTCTCCACATAAGTTTATGAATGTAGGCATTTGCTACATTTCATAACTAAATTCTTATATTACTGTCAACATGGTGAACACACATCACACTCTTCAGAAAGAGGGGACATAATAGCAGACTTTTTTGCAAGGAACCTTGTTAATACAGTTGTGTCTCCATCATTGCTGTTAGCATTTATTTATACACTGAACAAGTGAGTCTCTAGTGCAGGCTCAACAACTGAACCTGTCCATCCCTTCTTATCTCTCCCAGATTAATTACTGAAACCTTGAAGTGAAAATATAACTAAACTGCAAAGTTAAATATGAAAAATAATGTAACTGAAAAGATGAGAAAATCAGAGGCCACATCCTCAGAAATTCAAGCTTGCCTCCAATAACATTTACACATAAAATTTTGGTAATTTATGGTATATGTCAGTCTTCTCTCCCAACCTTTGAGTGCTAATGTAATTACTAAACTGCTAGCTTAGTGAAATACCTGTGGTTTGTGAGAATGAAGAGAAGCTTCTCCTGATATAAACAAACAATTCCAACAACAAGCCCAAAGTTAACCTTGGAATAGTGACCTTTATGTCTACCGTACCATTGTCACGGTGGCTGGGTGTACATATGTGCCAACACTGAATGTGCTGGTAACACTGTGAGTGTACTTCTGCAGAAGCGCAGGAAAGGCTAGGCTGCCCAGATAACCAAGGGATCAGGGTTAAAATGAATTCATGAGCCCACATGCTGCAGCTCTTTGAGACAAGGTTCTCAGATCTAAGGAGCAGTCTGTTGAGTGCGTGGGAGAGGTGTTCTCTGGAGTCTCCATCACTGTACAGAATGCTGAAAGCACAGCAGCTGGCTTTTATAAGTCACAAGTCACCAGAGCAAATCAAAGCATACTACATTATAATTCAGAGCGTACAATAAAAGGATGTAGACTAGGATAAATTAATTACAGAGAAAGGAGGGAGGTTTATAATATTACATTGTGCTTTCTGGCTTAAGAATTATTGGTGTCTCTATTTAAAAAGACAGCAATTTATAATTCTAACCATAAACAATTATTTAGTAAAACTAGACTAACAAAAGGCTTAATGGCTTACTCTATATGCTTACAAGACAAATCTCCTCCAGTTTCTTCAAAATACATAACTTTTGTTGATTGTAATTGCTGAAATTTTCTACCACACAGAAGGAAGTAAGCCATTTTTGCCATATTCCTAAAAACCTAACCAATCTAGGTCCAAAGCACTCTGCTGTAATTCCTTTCATCTGTCTTATCCTTTCTGCTCATTTTCTAGAACCCATTAAAACTTAATAGCTATTTCAAAATTATATTTCTTTCACTTTTTACAGACACATCTAAGAGAAATCTATATAAAAGAACCAAACTAACGGTGTCTTGCTACGTGGCCTGGGATTTCTTAGTGAACAGGAGGCTTTCTGTTTCAGCAAGGCTAGTTGTGGCCTGTCTCTGCTCTCTGGTATGTGGACTTCAAGTACATGTGCCACACTTGGCTTTCCATGTGGGTGCTCAGATCCTCATGCTCTCCCAGTGAGCCATCTCCCCAGAACTCAACATGGATTTCAACATCTTCTATCACAGTGTAGTTTTAAGTTTTTACCTGAGTAATTGTAGTAGGCTCTTCAGTAGCTGTGGGCGGTTGCTCATTTGTAGACGGTGGTTGGAGATTAACATCCTCCTTGACTGATTCTGTATCATACATGCTGATATTTAAAAGAAAAATAATTAGAAGAGGCAAATCTATAAATCCATATGGAAACACATTTGGTTAAGTAACATTAATGTTTACAATATTTAAATACTAAAATTTTACCATAGCCAAGTCAGACACCTTTTCAGGAAAAACAAAAAACAAAAAAAAAAACCAACCAAACAACAACAACAACAACCAAAAAACCAACTAAATCCTCACTTAAGGCCAATGAGATGGCTCATGGAGTAAAGCTATCAGCTGCCAAGTCTGACAAGCGTTGTTCAATCCCTGGGAACCACAGGGCAGAAGGCAAGAACTGATTCCCACAAGCTACTTCCTGTGTGCACTTTTCCTCCATCAGATACTCATTCCTCTGGTGGGTTAACATCAGTAAAGAGAGGGACCACAAAAAGAACCAAATAATCTTGGATCTGAAATACTCATTAAATGAGATTAAAAAAATAAGAGTTAAGTGATTAATGTAGTTTTCCAAAGAAGAAACACAAAGGGCCAAAACTCATTTTAAAAGGTGTTCAACATCCCTAGTAATCACGAAGTGTGAATTAAAATGACTTTGAGATACTACCTCACCCCAGTCAGAATGGCTAGCTAGCATCAAGAAATCTGATGACAAATTTTGGAGAGGATATAGAGAAAGAGGAACCCTAATTAGCCATTATGGAACAACTGAATGGACAATGAATTATGGCACATAGACAAAATAGAATACACCTTGGCTCCAAAACAAATGGAATCTACTGGAAAATGAATGGACTTAGAAAGTATGATATTAAACAAGATTACACAAACTCAGAAAGATCCTAGCCTCTAACATACACATGTACATATGGAAATAGCTGTAAGCATGAATGCAGCATAACACTTAGAAAGGAGATCAAGAAAGGGTAATACTAGATGATGAGGAAGGATGGATACCGGAAAAGGACACGAGTCACAAGAGAGGACATTAAGTTCATTGTTTTTCTAGTTTCAATTATGTCAAAACACCCCTTCCCCTTTGTAGCAGATACATGAAGAAAATTGCCATTGATAGTGAAAGTGTAGAACCTACACAAAACTCCATGCTTCAGAATGGCTATTCTAACTGTTTATAAGCTGAATGAGATGTATAGTTTGGGACTGGACTTCTGTTTGTTTGAATGGCTACCTTAATATAGCTGTGTAATACTTTTATTTCTGAGTTCATTACAATAACAAGATTTTTTTTATATAAAAACAAATTCTCAACAACAAACTAGGTATCAAGTAGTAGGAGGGATTTCTGAACCTGATGCAGCTCCTGTGAGATTAATAAAAAAAAAAAAATCAGGGCATGGTGGGACATACTTTAATTCCAGCACTTTTGGGAGGCAGAGGCAGGTAGATCTCTGGTTTTAGGCCAGCCTAGACTACACACCAAGTTTCAGAAAAACCAGGGCTACACAGAGAAACCTTTTCTCAAAAAGCACTTTAAAAAACAATGAAGTTAGCACCATCACCAAACAAATATTGCTATACATAATTTATGGATGTTTCAGAAGAAGAGGGAAGGCATAGGAAAAGCATAAAATGAGATACAGAAACAAAACTTGAGAAAGATATTATGAGTGCTCAGACCAAAGAGTTTCAAAAAATCCCAAACAGATTTGGTGGAAAATGTCCTTTTGAATGAAGAATATTCATTATTCTCTGATGGGAGATGTTATTCTGTAAATATGTTTCTCATACTGGTTAATGATTAAAGCACTGTTGGCCAATAGGAAAGCAAGATAGGTGGGGCTAGAAGAAGGAGGAGAGAGGAAGGAGTAAGGAGGAGTCAGCATGGAGAGCTGAAAGAGAACAGCATGCCGGCCCGTCGCTCTCTGATAACCTGACCACGTGGAAATACTTAGATAAGTAGAAATGGGTTAATAATTAAGACACAGCTAGCCGATAAGGAATTAGTAACAGGCCAACAGAATTGTATCAAATACAGAGTCCCTGTGTGTTATTGGGGGCTGGTGTGGCGGCGGGACCAGACCTACCAGCAGGGAAAAACCTACTCATAACAAAATGGTGTCAGAAGTAGAACCGAGAACTTTCACTTAAAACTTGATAAAAGCTTAAAAAGGGATTTTAGAGAAAGAAAAGAAAACAGAGACAAGTAAGACTTTTTGCTAACAGCATTTTCCTCAGTTGGGCTCTGTTTTGTTAGAGACAAGCAGACATTTTTGCGTCTCCTTTAAGGATGGTTTCCTGACTCAGCATAAGCGGCAAAAAAATGCACGGATTTTAAAGAGCTCTGCTAACAATTTATTGGTATGTACGAGAGCTGGCGATCACAGTGACCACATCTCCAAGCTGGCAGCATGCTTCTGGATGGCAGTGCAGATCAAGGCAGTGAGCACAGCTCTCAATGCTGGCAGTAAAGGTAGCTGCCGCCATCTTGGATAGACCACAACTAAAACAACTGTGGCTTTCATTTTAACAATGTTGTTGTTTAACAGATAAAAGACTCGTGGCCAGAAAATATTCTCAAGGATATGTTAACATAAAAAAAGCCTCAACCAATTAAAAAAGTAGAAACCACAGTACATGCCTTCTCTAAAGATAATGGCTTAAATCTAGAAAGCAACAAGAGTTTTTGCGTTTTAAGATTTTTTTTAATTTTAATTTGTTATATGTATTTTCATGTGGGTTTGTGCATGTGTGTATGTGCAGAGGCCAGACATAATAGATTTCCCCTAGAGCTGGAGTTGTAGGAGAGCATGAGCTTTCTGACATCAGTGACCTAAACGTGAATATGCATAATAAATCATTGAATGTTCAACAAAGATGCCAAAAACACACTGGAGAAGAGAGTATCTACAACAAACAGTACTGAGAAAACTGGATATCCATATGCAGAATAATGAAATTAGACCTGTTTATATCATCCTGCACAAACACACACACACAAAAAGAACAAAAATCAACTCTAACTAGACCAAGAACTTAAATGTGAAACTATCAGAATGAAACAGGCAATACCCTACAGGAAAGGACTGAAGGGGATCCCGTGTGCCCAGGAACTAAAGGCAACAACTGACAAGTGGGACCTCATCATAAGACTAAAAGTTTCTGCATAGCTAAAGAAACAATTTTGTGAAGAGGAAGCCCATGGAATGTGAGTGAATCTACTAGCTATCCATATGACTGAGGGTTTCTATCCAGAACATATAAATAATTCAGAAAACAATGAATTGAAGAAGTGACCCATTCAGAAATAGGTTTAGAATCTGAACAGAATGTGGTCAAAAGGAAAAAAACAGAATGACAGTTCCCATTTCTCCATATGTGCAGCGTTTGTTGTTTTGTTGATCTTTGACATTCTGACTAGGATATGGTGAAATCTCGGTTGTTTTGCTTTGTATTTCCCTAATTACTAGGGATGGTGAACATCTTTTGAGATATTTCTTAGCTACTCCTCATGTAGGAAGGTTTCAGGCCTCATCTAGGTCAGGTCATCAGGGTACTGTGTCTGAAGTGCATGGTGTCCTTGTGGTGATATTTATGATTCATTAAAGCTTGCCTGAGGATTTAGAAGGCAAATTCAGTCTCAAGCAATAGAGCTCAGACAGTGGTGGTACACACCTTTAATCCCAGGACTCAGGATTAAGAGGTAGACAGATCTGTTGCTAGTTCAAGGCCACACTGAGCTACAAGAAGTATATCCAGTCCTAAAGAGAAACAAATCACACAAAGATGATCTCAGCACTTGGGATCACACGCCTTTAGCCCCAGGACTCATGAGAAGTATTGAAAACAGGAACAGAGCCTCAGCACTCATTCTCCATCCACATTGAGGATAGTATGGCATTGAATTCTCCAGCCACGGTGAGGAGAGGCAGCAGTCTGAGGCTTGGTGAGAGCTTCTTGCCTGAGGATTTATGGGGATAAGATCAGCCCTTTCATCTTAAGACAGAGGTAAGAGCTAGTGGCTGGCTGCTTTGCTTATAAATATCTTCAGCTTGAAGCTTAACCCTCAGTATCTGTCCCTGGGTCTTTTATTTATTGTGTTGTATGTCTTTAGCAATAGGGCCTTCTATTTCCGGGATGCAACCAACAGCAGGAGCAATAGCCTATAATGTTTGCAAGTCTCTTGGACAACCCTGACCAACAATCAAGGGTTTCTCATGCCTGATGTCGGGGGTTTTGTTAGATAGTCTACAAGCACTGTCATCACAGATGGGAAATTTTTACTTAAACTATATGTGTAAGTGTATACTTATATATACTAAGTATAATTCTAGATAAGATGATAGATAGATAATATGGTGCCTTATGAATTTCACCCCTAATTGCGAGGGGTGATGAGCACTCTCTGAAATTCAGGGATTTGACCCCAGGTCATCATGATTACACTGAAAATGTTCTTACTAGGCTGCCTCCCCAGCTGTTTCTTTTAACTTTTTGAGCCAGGGTCTCTCACTGGCCCTGGGGCTCACCCATTGGTTAGAGTGGCTGTCCATCTGGCTTCATCCCTCCAGCTAGGGTTATGGATGCATGCCATGATGGCATATGGATGCATTATGTCGGAGATAGATATTGGAATTCTGGTTTGTTTCTTTTCTGTAGTTGTTTGCACAATAGGCACTCTATAGACTAAACTGTCTTCCCAGCTTCTGTATGTACCTTTCATGATGGCATGATGATGAAAATGGAGAATGAGAGAATGAGTTCCCCACAGGCAATAGTAAGGCTTTTTTTTTTTTTTTTTTTTAAACTGTTCCACAATTATTTGACTCTGTGAATTCAGTTTATCCCTGTGGAAAATCAGAAGTATGAGATCCTAGGAGCCAACTGCATCTCTCCATCAATCAATTTGATCTTTCATGGAGTTTGAGGTACTGTGTGAAAAAGTATACTCATGCCTGGATTCTAACTATTAAATACGCAAAAACAATTTTAAAGGCAACTATTTAGCATTCTTTTGCTCAACCTACCTGTTCTTTCAGGAGTTTGTTTGCAGTCTTAAGATACCTTGATTCCTGCAGGGAACCTTACAACCTAACGGTGACAAGCTTTTAAGGCATCTTAATAGGATAGCATTCCAAGTACAATGCCACCACAGAGCACGTCGGGACTCCTGGACACTATGCCTGACACACTCACTGTGTGTTGTGATTACAGTTCTTAATCCTTCAAAAGCATTGATGTTAATTGCTTGTCCAGTGTAATACATCCAAGAGGAATCCGGGTCAGGGGTGTGGGGGTTAGGACCAAAGCCTTCAGGAAATCAGAAACCAATCCTGGGGCACATCTGCAATTGCAGGTGCGTGTGAAGAAGCTTCATCTCCCCGGATTCGCCATTTGTATAAACAGCGTCTGCCCAGTTGGTTAATTTTGCTTGGTCTTGATGGAAAGATCTCTTCTTTCTGACTTGCAAGGGCTGTTGAGAAAAGAAAAACCAGAGACACCCATTGAGGGAGGAAAAAATGAATCAGGGAGGAGACGTGCTAGAGCCATGTGGGAAGAGAAGAAGGGAAGACAGAGGGGAGGGGAGGGGAGAGAAGGGAAGATGGAGGGGAGGGAAGGTGGGAAGAGAGGGGAAGGGAGGGGAGGGGAGAGAAGGGAAGATGGGAAGACAGGGGAAGGGAGGGGAGGGGGGAGGCCTTCCTTAGCTAACGACCTGGAGGCGACAGCAGAGACAGTGGCCAAGGGCGTGGAGCAGAAGGATGGAGAAACCCTGGCGGACCTACAATTCCTTTAGCAAGCCTCACGGGCCCGGGGACCCAGCAACCGTCATCGCTCAAGCCGCGCGCAGGGCCGGGCAGGCGTCGGCAGAGCCGGGCAGCCAACCTCCAGGCCGGAAACAGGCCGGGCTTTCCGGAAGCAGAAGGGCGGGCTCAGGGGCGGGGCGGGGGCGGGGTTAAAGGGAATCCCTGATCGCTCGGATCGCGGTTTACCTTTTCTTTAACCTTATTTCAAGGCCAGACGTTTGTGTTTTGTTTTGGGTTTTTGTTTTTGAACGGGCCTCACCGGCATCCTGCTTCAGCCTCCCGGTGCTGCGGTTGTCGGTGGCTTCACCGCACTGGGTTCACTGGCTTCAAACCCAACTCTAGATCGGGCAGATGAAACCATCACTGCTTTCGATTTCCAGTGCTCAGCATCAGCCACCTTGGCCGCCTCTAAAGAACAGGTATAATATTATTTACAGACAGAAACGGAAGTTTAAAAGAAAACATTTGAAAGCTTCGTGTAATTGTGATTGTCCTAAACATGACAATCAAAACTTAACGTGCCATACAATGTATGTTATATGTGGGAATTTATAGATTAAAAAAAAAAAAAAAAAAAAAAAAAAACTCTTTTCTCCCATAATTCTGAATGTCAAACTGTGTTTGAAGTCAGAAAGGTATTATAAACAGGAAGGTAAAATGATACATCTATCTTGTAAAAAAAAAAAAAAAAAAAAAAAAAACCCACTTAGCTTTAGGGAAATATAAAAAGTCTTAGGTAAAGCAGCCATGTTCATGATGTCTACTGTTCATGCTCATTGGGTTTTGGATTTACATTAGTACATTCCTAATAAGAAGGCAGATTGTGCAAAATAAAAAAAAATAAAATTATGGACTGTTAAGGTCCATAAAATAAGCCATCAGATTCTTTCTCTTAGAGATACTCGGGAGACTCTACTCAGGATCCATTATCTCTCCTCAGGAAATAATTTGAATGGTCTTGATCACCTGGTTGGCAAACTCTCCAAAGAGATTTATCAATTAAAATTTGGAGCCAGGCAGTGGTAGTGCATGTCTGCAATCCCAATACTCAGGAGGCGAAGGCAGGCGGATCTCTGTGAGTTTGAGGCCAGCCTGGTCTACAGAGTGAGTTCTGGGACAGTCAGGGCTACACTGTGAGGAAGAGGGTGACATGATAAAGGCCATCCATCCAAGAGTAGCCTGAGTGACAGGTGACAAAGAGATGGAAAAGAGTAATCTGAGAGCAGAAGTTCCGGAATGAGTAGTTTTTTCACAGGGTATCTGTAGTTTCGGCATCCCAAATTGCCCCATCCTCACTCATTCTGGAATCCACACAGCCTCTCTTCTCTATCCATGTGATCCGTATGAGGCTGTGCTCCTTCCTCCAGCTCCCATACTCTAACTCTTCCAGGGATGAGGACAGCACAGGTAATGAGGTAGTTTCTTCTCCCATCAAGAAAAGGCTTCACACAGGAGACATAACTCCCAACTAGGGAGGGCCATCTGTAGTGTCTATAGGAATCACTGTGAAAGGGTTCTCCTTCTGTGGGGCTGCTGAGCCTGGGCATTGAAGATCCTCATGAATCCCAAGAAAATATTTAAAGAAGTATTAAGTCGCCGCAGAGGACAATATAATCTCAATATGGAAAGATAGTGATCCAGCTGCAATTTGATAACCACATTATTGGAACATCTGGAAGTAAATGTTTTTCTGTCAGGTAAGTCAATAAAGCCTGCTTTTAAAAAGTCAATTTTAGTTGTGTTTCCCTCGCTCAAATGAATGATTAATAGATGTTCCATAGAGACCATCACATCTGAATTGGACCTGGAAGATCTTTTGTGTAATAGCAGATGTTTGAAAAGGTTTGTTTTTCTTTTAAATTTATTTTTTGTTGGAGGAGGTTACAAGGGCAGAGGGCAGATATGAAGGGTTAGGGAGATGAGTGGGATTAGGAATCATGACGTGAAATCCACAAAGAATCAAAAAAAAAAAAAAAGCCTAAAAAATAAGGGGGATATAAACAGTAAACAACAAAATCCAATTATCCTTATTTACAGATAATATTATTCTATACACAAAAGATCCTGAAGACTCAGCAGAAAACTCTTACATATGATAAATACTTTTAGCAGAGGCAGAATACAGTATAACAAACATACTAAAGAACAAGAAAGAGAATCCCATTTATAATTGCCTCAGGAAAATACTAGGAGACAGAAAGCTCTCTCTCATGCTCATGGATTAGAAGAATTTGCCTTGTGAAAATGTCTATACTGCCAAAATGTGGCCCCATTAATAACCCAAATCCATTCTTCACAGAAGTAGAAAAAAAATGTAAAATTCAAGCATAGTAGACCCTGGAGAGCCAAAGCAACCAGATCCAAAAGAACAGTGATGGACATCTTACCATACATTATTTCAAGTTTTACTAGACAGCCACAGTAAGAAAAACAGCACAGTCCTGGCAGTAAGAGAAATACTGAATAGAATTTAACAGAGGCTCCCAAAATAAACCCATGAAGTTACTGTCACCTAATTTTTGACAAAGAAACTAAAAATACACACCACCAAAAAAAAAAAAAAAAAAAAAAAATGACAGCTTCATAAATTGGGGCACTCAATACACGCGTGGCGCACTTTGCCACGACCTCTTGCGCTGTGAAGGCTACAAAACAAAGCTCCTTTGTTGCCAGGCTGGCCGCCCCACACATCTGGCCAGGGAGATGCAGGCTGCACTTCTGAGGGTTTCCTTTTTGAAGGGCAGAGTGATGCCTCTCAGGAGGTTCTGGCTCCGGCTCCTCTTTCTGAGCAGCAGCTGTGGTGTGGGTTTAATGGTCGGATGCACACGGGGAAGGACAGCAGAGCAAGACAAGGAGCTGGCCCTTCAAGGCCAGTTTGGGTGACCCGTCTGCACTCTGTGGGTGCAGAAACTTGTGATCACTGCTTGTCAGTGTTTTGTGTTTGCTTCCTGCTGGTGTTACCTGGAGCTGAGTGATTCTTAACAGTCATATTGGTTAGGGATGAAGAAAGAGGATGGGGAGATGAGGAGGAGTGGGAGGAGAGGAAGAGCAGCAGGAGGGGAAGGGAGACAGGAGGAGGAAGAAATGGAGGAAGAGGAGGAGGAAAAAAAGAAGCAACCACCAGTCTAACAGGCTGCGTTCCTTGGATATGGTCTCACAGGCCCTGGCTTCAGTCTCGGGCTCCTCATAAAGGCCCACATGGTGGTACATGCCTGTAAGTCCAGTATAAGCAGTGTGGATGAAGGGTGCTCACAAGAGCAAGATTATCCCTGGCTACCTAGCAACGGCAAGGCCTGCTTGAGTTACACGAAACCCTTACTCAAGACAGTAAGAACCAACCGCCAGAACCGTTTTAAAAACAACTAAGGCATCACATGTAACTGAGCAAACAAGACCTACAAAATGGCCTTATATGGGAAAGGAGGGTAAAACAGCAGCTATGCTGGGCATGTATCGGGGAGTGGGGCGTAAGTGCAGTGGCCCAGTGCTTGTCAAACACCCGCCGAGGAACTGGAGTGCAATGGATAGTATTAGTTGCCTTTTCGGATCTGCCCAGGTCTTTCGTTTTTCCCTGTGTCTGCACAAGGCTCTTGCTAGCTGGCATTGCTCTTCCCCGTTTACAATGTTTCTAATGCCAAGTCCTCACTTTAATAAACATGCCTTTGCTTCAACTTTCAAGGGCTTTGAAGAGACTTGTCAACAAGAGAATTCTCTAATTGAGAGTAACTCCAGCCCCCCCCCCCACCAACGCCCCACTTTTTAAGGCTGGTTTTCTTCAGCCTTGTTTTATGCTGGCATAAATGTGTCTCTCCAAGAGCCCAAGCCACAGGGTGCTGCACATACTTGCTTGGCCCCACCACGAACGGTTTCTATGACGCGGGGCCAGCACTTGTGAACGGTTTCTATGATGCGGGACCAGCACTTGTGAACGGTTTCTATGACGCGGGACCAGCACTCGTGAACGGTTTCTATGACGCGGGGCCAGCACTCGTGAACGGTTTCTATGACGCGGGGCCAGCACTTGTGAACGGTTTCTATGACGCGGGGCCAGCACTTGTGAACGGTTTCTATGACGCGGGGCCAGCACTTGTGAACGGTTTCTATGACGCGGGGCCAGCACTCGTGAACGGTTTCTATGACGCGGGGCCAGCACTTGTGAACGGTTTCTATGACGCGGGACCAGCACTTGTGAACGGTTTCTATGACGCGGGGCCAGCACTTGTGAACGGTTTCTATGACGCGGGACCAGCACTTGTGAACGGTTTCTGCTGTCCAGCATTACCCCAGCCAAGCTGCATCCCCAGCCTAAGCTCTTTAATTTTTATTTATTTATTTGGTTGGTTTCGCTGTGCTTCAAATTTTTTTTAAAAAAAAATTTTTTAAAAATGATTTCTTATTAATAGTATATGTAGGTTTATCCATTTACCTGTGGGAAGACATTTTGATTGTTTCTAAGTTTTGGCAATTATGAATACCAGAAACACACACGAATAAGTTTCTGTATATATACATTTCTATCTCCTTTGGGTAAAAATAACATTGAACCAGTCACTTGAACACGTGGTAAGTGTCTAGTTTACTAAGAGACCATCACATTGTTCTCAAAGTGGCCACACTATTTTATACTCCTATCAGCCTGTTGACCACATCCTTGCTGGAATTTACTGTTTACAGGTTAGATTTTCCTCATTCTAACATAATAACATTACAAGAAGTATGTGGCAGTTTTTTTATTTAGTTTGTAACTCTCTCGTGATATGTGGCCAAATTATCTGTCACTCGATGTGGCCATCTTATCTGCAACTCGTGTATATCCTCTCGGAGTGAGACATCTAATCTGTTCTCATCTTTTTCTCAGGCTCATTATGTCCCTTGTTTGTGTTGTGAGAAGATCAAGGTGCACACACCTATTTGTGTGTCTGCACATGTGAGAGAGGACAACCACCCAGAGCTGGCTCTCCTGCCCACCATGTGTGTTGTGGGGATGGAATTTAGGCTCTCAGGCTTGGTGGCAAGCAAGTTGACCTGGTGAGACATCTTGCCCCGGTCCTTTTGCCTATTCTCAAGTCAGACTGCTTGATTTCCTTCCTGTTGAGTTTTAAGAGTTCTGTAGACTTAATAGAAATTTCAAAAATATTTCATTAAAGAAAAAGTGTTTTTTGTATATTTTGGATAATAGTAACCTATCAGGTAAACATATGTTTCTCTCTCAAATTTACAAGTTTTTTTTTTAATTCTTTTAGCCGGAGTCCTTTTTATCAATTAAAAAAAAAATAAACTTGTTTTGGTTTTTTTTTTTTTTTTTGGTTGTTGTTGTTGAGACAGGGTTTCTCTGTGCAGCCCTGGCTGTCCTGGAACTTACTCTGTAGACCAGGCTGGTTTCAAACAGGCAGGAGGCCTCTGCCTCCACTGTGCTGGGATTAAATGCATGTACCACCACTGTCCATCCAAAAAAAAAAATGAGTATGTATCAGTCGTTCTCAAACAACCCTTTCACAGGGATTGCTTGAGAACAACAGAAAAATGAATATTTAGTCCATAACAACAGCAAAATTACAGTTATGAAGTAGCAATGAAGATGATTTTAGGGTTGGGGGGTCACTACAACACGAGGAACTACATTAAAGGTTTGCGGCATTAGTAAGGTTGAGAACCACTGGTGTATGTGCGCCACATGTGTGCTGGTACTGGTAATGGTCGGAAGAGGGTGCCAGATCCCCTGGGAGTGGAGTTAAGATGATTGTGAGGTACTATGTGGTGCTGAGAACCAAACCAGGGTCCTCTGAAGAGCAGCCAGTGATCTTAGCTGCCGAGCCGCCCTCGGCCCAGGCCAGAGTCTGGGAGAGCAGAGCCTCTAAGCAGCTGTAGGGTCTGATCTATCTGTGTCTGCTTGTATGGACTGTGCTTTTATGGTTTGTATAAGGAGTCATTGCCTAACCTAAGGTGACATGTGTTTTCTCCTGTGTTATCTTTATTATTTACGTTTATGTCTATGACTTATTTTGTCTTTTAAGACGGGCTTGTGCTGTGTGTGCCAAGCAGGTCCTGGTCTGGTGAAGGCATGCCATCCCCCACCTCAGCCTCCTGAGCAATGGGGACTACACATGTGCGGTGTCACTCCTGGCTTATGAAATGCCTGTGGGTGTCCAGGTGCCCATCATGCAGAGGTGATGGGACATCCTGTCTTCAGTGAGGTCCTTCTCTCAAAGATCACTCGGCTATCTTTGAGTGTATCCATCCATCTATAGGTTGTCTTTTCCTCCTTATTGATCTATTTGTATATATGTTTTAAAATTTTTAACAAACCTTAAAAAATTCATTTATGATATAACAAAGAAAACTTCAGTATGTGCTAAAAGTTTAAAAAAAAAAATTGCACTAGTATTTTTGACCATGATGTAATGAGAAAAAAAAGTCATGTAACATACTGTCCAAGTACGTCCTGTCTCAGAGAAGTCAGCCCTGGGAGAAGCTGATTACTGATTACAGTGAGGTAGAATGAGAACTCCATGACCCAGACACATCACACCCGAGCAAAGATGTGTGCATGGAAATAGTGATGGCCTTCAAGAACTTTGAACAAACTGAAATACCTCAGGAAAGATGGTAGGAATTGCTCAGCAACTGTAATTTAGGTAGATCCTAGTAACTGTTCTTGTTCTCCCAGAAAAAATATCCCTTGGCTTCTGGTTTGAATTATACTAAGTTGAAAAATTAAATTAGGAAAATTTCCACAGCCATGTTTTGTTCTCACCTAGGAAACAGTGTGTCTCTTATTTTAAATCCCATTATCTCCTACTTTTCTCATCCTCTTCCTGTTCTCTGTTTTTCTTACAGTTCAAGAATTTAACTTTTTAAGTTAAAAACTTTCATGTGCCCCACACCCCATTGCTTTCCCTACTCTTGGCCCCTCCCCCTCCCACCAGACCCCTTGTTCCCGTAAACAGTTTTACTTTTACTTTCATTCGACATAGATTTTAAAACAGAAAAAAGAAAACTTCTGCATTCATAAAAGTATAACAAGGTTCTAATTTTTTTTTAAAAAAAACATTTCATTTTTATATGAAAAGCTTTTAATATTATAAGAAGAAGTGTATCATATGAAATTTCATGGGGAATTTTTTCATCTGAAACAAAGAGAGTTGCTCTGGTTGAAGGTGAAGCCAAAACCTCTGGGTTTGGATGGTAAACGTGGTCCATCAAGCTTCTGTAATGGAATCCCCAGGCTTCCTAAAATAGATGAAAGCAACTATTATTGGAAAAAGGCCAAACTACTTAGATAGACAACTGCATTTCCTTCCCAACACAAAACAGCTTATTTATCTGTTTGTTACTTATTGTGTGTGTGCATGCGCTCACATGTGCTTGCACCTTACAAAGTGGTGTATGGAATTCAGGGGACAACTCGATGGAACTGGGTCTTGTCTTCTACCATATTGGGTCCAGGATCAAACTCAGGTTGTCGGGCTTGGGAGCGTGCACTTTTACCTCCTTGCTGGCTGTGTTAGTCAGGGTTCCTATTGCTGTTAAGAGACACCATGGCCACGGCAACTTTGATAAAGGAAAACATTCATTGGGGCTGCCTTACAGTTCAGAGGTTCAGTCTATTGTCACCATGGCAAGTGACATGGTACTGGGGAAGGAGCTGAGAATGTTTTGTCTTGATTCTCAGGCAGCAGAAGCAACTGTGTGTAGCACTGAGCATAGCTTGAGCAAAGTTCACCCCCGCAGTGACACACTTCCTCCAACAAGGCCACACCTAATAGTGCCACTCTTTGGGGGGGGCATTTTCTTACAAACCACCATACTGGCCCCATCTTTCTGAATTCATCATGAAGATCTGTTATGGCTTGGATTTAAAATGCCCCGCCCCTCCAAGACCCATACACTAAAGGGCTGGTCCTCAGGCTGTAGCTCTACTTAGGCAGGAGAAGCTATAAGAAGTGGGTCCTGGAGGGAGGTGTTAGCTCCCTGGGCATGAGCCTTGGAAGGTGTCTGGGAACCCAGGCTTATTCTCTCTTTTTGATTCCTGGAGTGAGGTGAGCAGTTTTGTGCTATTGAATTCCGTTCTGCCTGCTCTCCTCTAACCAAGGCTCAAAAGCAATGGCGCTAACTGCTGTGGACTGAAACCTTCAAAATGTCTTCTTTGTAAGTTGATTTTTTTTTTCAGGTAGGTGGTGACATCTATTAAAAGTTGACCAATATAAGATCTAATTCAAAATTGCAACTATTTTTTTTCTCAGGGAAATGAGAGCTTGTTTTGTTTATTATATAGATATGTGTATAATGATTGGAAGTTGTTTTCTCTCTTGTTTTAAAAGATTAGAGCCAGTGAGATATCTTGGCAGTTAAAGGCACTCGTCACAAAAACTACCAACTTAGAGATGTAAATGCTTTAGGTCTATGTAAGGAAGATGAGGGACTCATCAAAAGTGGAGTTCTGGAATTCTCACAAAGCCTGAGATTCAGCCCTGACAAGAGTTAGTCCATTGTGTGTGCTTAAAAATATGATACTGGGCTTACAAGTCATTTCATTGGGTCAAGGTGCTTGCCACCAAGCCTGGTGGCCTGAATTCCATGCCCGGATTCCACTTTGTGGGTAGAGAGAGAGTCTTTTCTGACCTCTGCAATTGGCTGTCATGTTTATTCCCGGCACAAGGAAATAGTTAAATATACAGGAAATCTATTAACATATAAACAAAGCGTGCACACAGGAGGATATGTGCATGTTATATGTAAATGTAGCACATAGGACATGTCCATGTTACATGTAAACGTAGTGTTCTATATAAAGAACTTTCGCATCCATTGATCTTAGTATCTGAGGGAGCTCTGGAACTAATCTCCCACTGATACCCAGAAATAACTATTTGTTGACAAGGTGTAGTTTCAGAGTCGGAAGAAGTAGATAAACAGATGGGCATTAGGTTTATGGTGACCATCAAAGTGCATCTAACAATGATGTTTGCTTCAACCTTTACCATACATCTAACCTTTGGTATAAATACAGTCTACACTGTGAGCACAGCACTTGGAAAATACAAAACACTATGCCACAGAATAGTTTTTTGGACATCTAAATGAACCAGTTAGAACCAGAGCTTTGAATCTACATGTCCCAGGGTATAACAGTAGTCTGTAAGAGAAGAGCAGACAGTGTTGATGTTAAAGATGTGAGCTACCATGCATGGTCCCCCTTTACAGTTCACAGGGTGGGGTGAGAACACTCACAATTCACTCACTCACCACAGATGTCACCTTGAATTCTAGCTGAAAAGAATTACCTTAGGTGTGAAAGGTAAATAAGAAACACCTGAGGTATGGGTACAACACTACGAAACCTAAAACTGTATTTGAACATGGGTACCCACTAAGCCACAGACGACCTAGAATGACATGGAACAATGGGTGATCTACAAAGGTCAAAGATGGTCTGTTGGGATATGGGATAAATTATGGTCTATGCAGGTAGGAATTGCCCCTCATTCTTTCTCTTCTGGCATGTTATAAAGTTATAACTTCTTGAGAAAGAAGGTATCATTTTCCAAGGGGTCTTGTAAAGGTTTTGCTGTGTGTGTGTGTGTGTGTGTGTGTGTGTGTGTGTGTGCTCTGCATGGTGAGTATTTTGCTCTATTCTCTACTGAGTTTTCAAGACAGATGAGCTCATTAAAGCTGGTTTCACTGATTGGCTAGACTGGGTGCCCCTGGCACTCACTTTTCTCTGCCTGCCCTCCCACTCTCACCTCCCACCAGCACTGGAGTTAAAGGCCTACACTACTACAGCCAGCTTTTTTTTTTTTTTTTTTTAACCAGTGTTGAGGTGTTCCTATTGTTGTTGAGGTTCCTTACTTGCAAAGCCAACACTTAAGTGATGGGGCTAATTCCCTCGTCTGTATAGATGTGGTCTCTATGTGTATGCAGGCTGGCTTATATACTGAGACCTTGACTCAAAAGAATATAAATAACACAGTTTCCATCTTTCTTCCTGCTTCCTGGGCCTTGCAAGGACAATTGGTGCAGATCTATCCTTAACGTCTGTCCTGAACTATGGTATGGCAGAGCTGCATGATGGATAGACACTAGGATCAGAGGCATTCCATGAGCAGAGAACCCGTGTCAGCATTAACCAACCAGCCAGTTTCAAGAGAAAGAAGCAATACTCTATTTTATGTTAAGTACGTTTTAGCTTTTCCTCATTAGAACTGTGTGCAGTGCCTCAATTTCCACATGGGGCTGGCAAAGAATTGGAAATTAATGCTGTCTACTGGAGACCTGGAGGAGCCAGGAGATGTCAGCCATAGGAAACAACAAAGATTCCATCAAGACACCTTTATCGAGGAAGGAAGACTAAATTGAGCCATTGACAGCTGGACAGGTAGCCAGGTGATGAAGATTTCTGCTTTGAGTTTGCATTTTTTTTTAAAGAATATTCCTGGCTGGCCTAGAACTCAGAATGTAGCTCAGGTGGGACTTGAACTCACAGAAGTCTTACTGAGTTTTTAGAGTGCTGGGATTACAGATGTAAACTACTATGTGTGACCTCCCTCCCCTTTCCCATCATCCTAGATCTCTGCCCCTCCCTCCCTCCCTCTCCCTCCCTTTCACTCTCCCTTTTTTCCTTCCTCCATCTCTCCCTATCTTTCTTTCTTTTTCCTCCCTCCCTCCCCACCCCTCTCTCTGTCCATCTTGTCTTTTGACATCTGAAAGGGTAAGAGCCAAGTGCCAATAAAAGTTCTTCATTTACTTTAAAATGTCAGCAAGACCAATCAGTTTCAACACTTCACAGAAAGGCAAATGGGCTGGGAGCAGCACAGAGCAGCAGGGGCGTGAGGACAGAAACTGCTGAGGGACTGCAGTTTGGTGTAAGAAAAGTGAGAAAGGAAGAGAAACCAAAATTGAGACTGGGGACCGCCAATCATGAAAGCGACAGCTAATGGTAACTGAGCGCAAGCTCCGGGGAACGGCAGGGTGTGGATCTTGGTCTTTCCTTTGTTTCTTCACTGCACATTGTTTGGTCCTAATACATTTAGAACCTCAACACCATTTAGAACCTCAATGTATTTCCATTTCCATCCTGATACAGTTAGCGTCTGGAAACAGCACTCAGCATTTTCCTTTCCTTACCTCTGATCGTGTGCAGAAGACTCTCCTTGAACTTCCTCTTCATTTTGATGTTCAAATTTCTGAAGAAGTCTGGGACCCAGCAAACCAATCAGTAGGCTTCCGATTGGTGCTGTGATGAGGATGGCCAAAAATGCCACGGTCAACACATCCATTCCATATTCTTCTAGCTGCTTCTCTCCATGGGATCGTGCCGTGTCCAGAGCCACAGACCCAATGGCAGCCTATGAAAGTTTTGGCACAAGGTTAGAAATGTAAGACAAGAGTTTCCTTTTGCTCAACTAAGCCAAATTTGTCTTCTTTCAAAGTGTACTGAGGTTGGTTTGATTACAAAGTCTCCCTGCCCTTACATGGAGAGTAACACTTCCTTATGCGATAGGTACACATGGGTCATACACTATCAGGTCTGTACATTTCAAAGTATTAGGACAAGATCACACCTTTGGTCTGAGAACTGCTAGAGGTAAGAACTCTGTTCTCTGATCTTCAGCTTTCACACCCTGATACTTGACTCCGATTTTTTATTATTAAGAACAGTTATAATACATGCCACATCCCTCTAACAATGAGTGATAGTTACAAGGTCCCCAGTAGATCAATGACAACATGGATAGCATCAAAATTTCAATATAGTTTGTTTGTGCCTTATTAAGAACTTTTGCCTGTTACCCTCAAGAAAAGAACCTCATGACTCCTCTTTGCATATGCAAATTGCTATAATCACAACTCTTACCCTTTGGTACTAGGATGCTCCAACAGTCAATTTGACAGCTAAGACATCTATGAAATGATTAGCAGCATCTACAAGGTAGACATGGTGGACAAAGGCACACTCATGCCCCATGGCAGTCAAAGCAAGGTAGAGCAAGCCACATTTCACTGTCGTACGCAAAATGGCATGCATTTAAAACTTAAGTGTTTATTTCTGTCTTCTTCCCATTTAATATTTTTAGGCCATGCCATGAGTGAAATAATCCACAAAGAGTAAAACCATGGATGAAGGGAAACCACTGTTAAGCATTTCTAAATTGCTTTTCAGGCTGGGTGTGATGGTGCACACCTTTAATCCCAGCACTCAGGAGGCAGAAGCAGACAGATCTCTGAGTTCGAGGCCAGCCTAGTCTACAGGGAGAGTTTTAGGACAACCAGGGCTACAGAGAAACGCTGTCTCAGAAAAACAAAACAAAACAAAACAAAATCTTAATTCCTTTTCAATTACTCTTTCTCTATGTATAAAGATCTGAATGAGTGTAATTTATCATCAATCATATATATGACTTCTGAAAGATTTCCAAACATGAGATGAACCATGCTCACTTTCTCTTTCCTACTTGCCTGTCTTACCTGCCTTCTTCCCTCCCTCCCTCCCTCCTTCCTTCCTTCACTCCCTCCCTCCCTCCCTCCCTTCTTTCTTGAGAGATTTGAGATAAGAAGAGTTAAAATAGTTTTTTTTAGGTGACTTGGTGCTTTAAATAATAAAAGCTCAAATGCTCATCTCTGGCCATGGCTGAGTGGAGGTTTTGTGGAGGTTTTAGATTTTTAACCGTCACCCTGGTGACCCAAAGAAATTTAAATGGACCATCACAAATAAAACTTTTAGAATAGATTAGTGTAAAATCTTCACAAACCCAACTTTTCAACAATGTATTCACTCACTTATGTCTATCACTTATGAACTATTTACATCCACCAACTTCGGTAAGTGTTCTTACTCAGTTTTTAAGGTGTCATACAGAAGTAAGAGTTAAAATGATAGGCTTTTCTATGATCATTACCTACCTGGACCGTGGCCTTTGGAAGCCACGCAAAAGAAATGAAGACCTTTTCCTTTATGTTAAACCCAGCAAAACACACCATCAGGAAAGTAGTCAAAATTCGTATCAATACAGCAATGCTGAGGGTTGCAACACAAAGACCTGAAAGGAATATTCAGGTTTTAGAAAAAAACGAGATGTTGGGAAACTTACATTTCAAAATACTATCAACAGGAATAATGTCAAAACATTACAAAAATAGTCGCATATAACTGATAAATCAATAAGATCAATCATACCACTGTTTGAAATCTTTCCTTTATAAAACCAGGATTAACCAAACATTTTGATTCTTACAAAAGAAATTTTAATTAAATGTTGATGCTTCTGCCTTCCTCATATTTTGAGATCCATCAAGCCACTGTCAGTACCTTATATACTGGGGTGGAAACAACGCCTTACACTTTACAGCAACATCCATATTTTCTTCCGTGTGTTTATTTAATACAGTTGTTCTCAAATGTGTGTCACCACTCCGTTGGGGTCAAACGACCCTTTCACAGGGGTCAAATGTGAGACACCCTGCCTATCATATATTGACACTACAATTCGTAACAGTAGCAACATTACAGTTATAAAGTAGCAATGAAATTAATTTTATGGTTGAGGTCACCACAGCATGAGGAACTATATTGAAGGGTCACAGCAGTGGGAAGGTTGAGGACCACTGCTTTAATGTGATGGTATTAAATGATTCAAGGCGAGGCTGGAGAGATGGCTTAGTGGTTAAGAGTAGCTGCTACTCTTGCAGAGCCCAGATTCTGTTCCAAGCACACACATGATGGCTCACAACTATGTGTAACTCGGTTTCCAGGGCATCCAGTGCTTTCTTCTGAACTCTTCAGATACCAGGCACACATGCAGTGCACATATACCCATGTAGGCAAAACACATAAAACCTGATGATACAATGCATGGCAAGCTTTAAATAAGGTGGTGGCGAGACAGAATATATATTCTGTAGTCTGATCAGCCTCAAAGTTTGAAGAAGTCAAGAACAAAAATCTGCTTTATACATGTGGTATGGTTAAGTCAAGTACAAATAAAGCGGTAAGCAGGCATAGATACGTGAAAAACAAAACAAGCTTTTCATTAAGGTAGCTGTGAGTCCTTCTCAGAGTAAAAGACTAGACATGTTATTCAAGATACTTATCAACTAGTATGGGAGGGAAGGTCCAGCCAGACTGCTGGAGACTGCAGCCCAGGAAGGAGAGATCTCTTTCTCAAGATCAGAGTGCACACATGGAAGAGGCTGTGCTGCAGTCTGCACTATGGGTCTTGCTGGAAGGAGCAACGGCCCTCTGTTGGACAGCAGTTCCCTGATTAGTAGATTTTAAGAGCATCTACTGCCTGAAGTGCAAGATACAAACAGGTTAATTTGGACTAGTTACAGTTGATGTCAGTGGTGTGAACAGGGTTTAGGCAGGGATCTTGGTGAGAGGCACATGGTTGGGGCCTGTTGGGGAAAAATAGATTAAATCCAGTACTTATGCCATCTAGAGTGTAAATGGGGGCTGTGGAAAACAACAGAATTCAGTGGAGGAATGTCTTAAAGTGACAGTAACAACAAATGTGGATGAGTGTTCATTTCAAAGACTGGGTTTAGCTAGGGAATCTGGATGAGCACCACTGACTGTGTGGTGTAGTAGAAGCTCGATGGATAGGTACTGAGAAAGCAGATGGAGCAGATGTGGACAGCTGGAAAGCTATCACTGGTTTTGAGAAGTTTAAAGATGGGAAGGGAAGGCAATGTGGCAGGTGAGAGGTAAGAGAAAGCATCTATTTAACTATCTAATCTTTCTATCATCTATCATCTATCAATCTAATCTATCTATCCATCCATCCATACATCTATACTTTCCAGTATATTTTAATCTTAATAATATTAATAACATGTACCACCATTACTGATTTAAAAACCTGTCATCTGTTCATCTTTGTGTGCCACAATGTGAATTTAAGGTCAGACATGTAGAGGAAATCTTGTAGAGTTGGTTCTCTCCTTCTACTTTTATGTAGATTCTTGGGTTCGAACTCAGGCATCCTGGCTTGTGTAGCATCACCTTTAACTGTTGTGCCACCTTAGTGACCCTCCATCTTTACCACTTTTAAGTGTAGGGTTAAGTATGTCCATACTATTGTGTGACCAAACTCCAGAACATTTTTATTTGCACAATTTAAATTGTATACCCATTACACAGTGATTTCCTATTTCCTTCAGCCCCCCAGCCCTGGAAACAATAGTTTTACTTTATGCCTTTATACATACTGGTTACATATTGGTCATATGAGTGGAGTGATATGGTATTGGCATTTTTGTGATTATCTTAATGATATCAGAAAGAAAGGATATCATTTTAAATGTGACATTTGAAACTTCTAAAGAAAAGGAAACTTTAGATGGCATATTAACAGATATAAAAGAGGGCCAGGAAGATGGTGTAAAAGCACTAGACCCTCGAGGATGACATCCCAGGTTCAATCCTTGAAACTCAATCAAAAATCGAGATACCACGGCACACATCTGTAACACCAGCACTCCTCAGGAGAGATGGGAGGCAGAGATGCTTCTGGCCAGAGCTTTCAGGCCAGCTTGTCTGAGACATGCAGCACAGCAGCAGCAACATGAAAGGGTCTGCTCTGACAGGGTAGGAAGTGAGCTCTGCATCCTGAACGTCCACATGGGCGTCTTGGTCGTGAGTGTGTCTGTGTTCACACTCAGACTCTCAGTACTACACCTATCTGTACCAGAGATGAATAAGAATAAGAGGAAATATTTGCAATTCAGTATGGGGGAGCAAGGAATAGGATTCCTGGTATGGATGGAAGAATATTGGGGCGTAAGGAGAGGGAATGATTATTTACAAATTAGCTAATTGAAAGTTCAGTGCTGTCGATCGAGAAGATCGCAACATGACACTGCCTGAATGCGGAACACAGCATAAAGAACGAATAACAAGCACTTCCAACCCATGAGAACACACTGCAGAATTAACTAGCTCTTGGTCAGGATGAGGCTAGACGAACATCTTTATATTGGGGGCATGGTAGGCCTGAGTTTTCACTCAGAGTAACAAGCATTGTTCTGTAAGCATTGTTCTGTAGCTAACTTCTCTAAAGACAGAGCATAGCGAATTCTTTACATAATTGTGACAATTGTAAACAAATACCTATTGAAGATATTCCAAATCAGGATTTAAAGATAGAGTTTTAGCATAAGAACCATTGAGAAATTCTTACCAACAGTGTCTGGTCTGAGGGATGCAATAGATACCTCTGCTCCAATCAGGCCAAACAGAAGCGGTTGGAAAATGTCCCAGGCGACTGCAATTATCTTTTCTACTTCTGACTAAAAGAGAAGCAAAGAAAACTTTATTATGCAGAGTTATAATTGCCAAAAAAATTGAACTATTTGATTTGGGAAAGGGATTTGAGATCTGTAAGTAATAAAGCACTGATGGACCCCAGGAGCTTCATGGCCAGGCAGTCAACCTAGCCAAATGTAGACAATCAAGCCAAACAGATAACTCCAAGCTGTATGAGATAGGAAGATCGGGAGTTCAAGACTAGCCTTAATTACACAGTAAATTTGAGTCCAGAATATGATATGCTTCCCTGTGCCAAATAAATAAATAAATAAATAAATAAATAAATAAATAAATAAATAAATAAATACTAGTAGTTTTCGGTTGCCTGGTGTTACATAGTTAAGGAAAGTATGCAAAATGAAAGAAAGAAAGAAAAAAAGAAAGGAAGGAAGAAAGAAAGAAGGAAGGAACTGGTCACATTAAATGTGGTCCAGCCATCTAGTATGATGCCCTGCATTTATAAAGGAATAGGGATAGATCATGATCGTATGACTATAGTATATTTTAAATAACGACATTAATTAAGTCATAGATTGATTAGTATGTATGGGCAAACGGTGTATGCATTTGGACAGTGGGTATACATTTGTATATGTATAGAAAATGGCTCTTATGATGAAAATGTTTGTTAATATAACATTAAGAAAGAGCTGGAAAGACTTCTTATCAAAAAGAGTCATGAGCAGATGAAATTACATTGAAGTTCACCTTCTTGTCACTCCATCTCATGCCTGAAAGGAAAGCCATGACCAATGTACATAGTCCTCCTGACCCTGGGAAGCCAAAATAAACACTGCTGAACACAGCCAACACAGCAAAGCCCAGGATCAGGAAGGCTCGCTTCCACTCAAGGTTGCCCTGGAGGAGAAAAACATGGATCAGGTCGATTGTTTCAAATAACTAATGTTTAAGAATTGATTATGCTATACCTAGAATTTAGATGGAAACAAGAATGTTCTGCATACAACATTTGTGATAGTTAAGTTTCCAATGCTATTACTAATGTCCTGGAATTTCAAAATAATGTAAATTTTATAAAGATAACATTTCCATATCCTTTTTTTAATGTTAGAAGAATTAGGAGAGTGAAGAGAAATATGCTTTTGCTTCTCATTAAGAAAGTTGATCTTGAAGAGAGATGTTGGAAGTCGTATCTGTTTGATAGTATTAGAATTTAAAGTATTTTGATACTAAACTGAGTGTAAAAATCCACTGTAAGTCTGAAAAAGTACACATCCTATTATTTTTTATCTTATACTAATGAAATTTTCAAATTTGAAAATTTCATTAGTATATGAAATGTATATGACTTACATACTATAGGTCATATATTATATATTTATATATAAATATGTTATATAGTTACATTGATTATATAAATGTGCATAATATAATTATACATAGGAAAGTTCCAGAGCAGCATTAGAACCTCATGTGTATAGCTCTCCTCAGGTTCATGCACAGCACCAATAGGTCAATCAGCAATTTAATAAAAGGGACCATTTCCTTAACGATGTCCTGCACATCCAGGAAGGTGTTCTAGAAGTTTCTTCTATTGACAATTTACAGCACGGTTTTCTCAGATTGCTTTTTTTACCTGGTCACTGCTTGGAAAGTATTGAATAAAAAAACCAAGAAAAGATCCGGTAGCCACGCCAATTACCACCTCCAAAATGCCCCTGAAGATGTTGAAAACCGTGGACCCTGAAAAACATGTGGAAAGAAAAGCTTTAGCCAGAACTCTAAATCCACAAGTACACACGCTTTACTCTAACATCATCAAGCTAGATCACATGACCAAGCATAAGGGCGTTCTTACAGACATTTCCCATGCCTTTTATGGTTAAATTTTATTTTATGCGCATGGGTGTTTTGCCTGGATGAATGGCTGTGCACCACATGCATGCAATGCCCAAAGAGGCCAGAAGAGAGCGTCATATCTCCTGGCCCTGGAGTTAAAGACAGTTTGAACTGCCATGTGGGTGCTGGGGGATCTCTGGGAGACACAGTGCTCCTAACTGTTAAGCCATCACTCCAGCCTTACACTCTCCACCTTTCAACGATGGATGACTTTAAACATCTATTCAAATGCTTCTAGGTGTGGTGGTGCACTCCTTTACCCCAGCACTCTGGAGGCAGGAGCAGAAGGATCTCTGAATTCTAGGCCAGCCTGGTGTACACAGCCCAGAACACCCAGGGCTACACAGGGAAAGGCTTTCTTTTAAAAAAATATTTTTTTTTAAAAAAAAGGGAAGAAAGAATTAATTCTAGAATATAACTAATACAGTTTCCAGTATGGCAAAAGATTGTTTCAAACAAACACACAGAAATCCTTGGGCCCGTACCTAAAAATTCCGTCGGTCAGGTTCAAATTCAAAACCTCTTCGAGGGTCTGGCAGAGGCGAGACAACAGTCAGCTGGGAAGATTCTTGAGCTATGGAAAGCTGAAAACATTCCTCTAAGAATTCCTGACTGCCTTTTGTTCTTATTTGCTCTGTGACCCTCCGGCAAACCCTGTTGAGTTGAAGCCATGGTTTCCAGTCACGGCTACACTGGCTTCCATTCCCAAGGGTGCCTGATTTAATTGGCCTAAGGTAATGTCTACATTTTTTTTTTTAAAAAAATGTAGCTCCCTGGGTAATGCTACTATATAGCTATGGCTGAGAACTGTTGCTTTAAAGGTCCACACAAGGGAAACAGTGGGAATAAAAGTCCACCTACAGTTGTATAGTAGAGCTAAATTAAAGACACTTATCATTAAGTCTTCCCAGGGAAGCAGGGAACATTGTTAGCTACAGAACACAAAAGTAACATTGTAAAACCTTGTGGATTTACAAGGGACTGACAAAAGGCTGAAGAGGGGAGGACCGGAAGTGCTCCATTTTAGAATCGCTCTGCTTCTCCCTCCTGATGTGCTGTGCTTGGGTGTCTATTGCAAAACCTCCTCACCTTTGTGTGGTTTCTACACTTAAATTTTCCTGGACCTCTCCCCAAAGAAACGACTCATCTATAAGCCTCATTACCCTGCATCTCCTCTCTCGTACTCATCTATATGGCCAAAGAGGGAGAGACAGGCACCTTCCGTTTTGTGATGGCTCTGGGGAAGGACCCAGCAACTTCCTCTCAGGCCTTGCCTTACGCAATCACACCCTAGGTTAAGCACGTTAACTCCACCAGCATGTCCTGGACAGGTGAGATTACCTGTGGAAAAGGCCACACCCAAGCACGTGTTGAAGCCAGTGATGGCCAAAATGTCATCAAAGCTGCCAGCGGCCATGAGTAAAGTTGGGACACCTTTTTCAACACCGAAGCCTCCTTCTTGCAAAAGGAGCATTGAAGGCACCACAACAGCTGGAGATACAGCACCTAGAACGAAACTAAGCAGCCGGGTGTCAGACACTGGTCTAAATAAGCTGCTTGCTATGATGACCTCGGAACTCATAACAATGCTTCCTTTTCTCTATACCTTTAAAGGTTAGACTTTGGAGTACTGTAGTCTCTCAAACAGTCCAGAAAGTTCTATAAAACACTGCCTTTTGAAGTATATCCATAGGCAATCTGTTTGCAATGACCTAGGTTGCCTAAAATATATGTATCAGGAGAAATATTGAGTCAGTAATGGAGTTAGGCCATAATAGGTGCATGCATACATATATCAGTCATGTTTTAAGGCGTGAAAATTACCATGGGCCTTCTCAACTGCAACAGGGCTTCAGTTAGATCTTGAAATGTGAAGTAAGAAATAAGACAAGTCTGAAGGAGAAAGCTATGAGGATAGCAGCAGTGAGCTAATAATAACCACAGGTGTAAAGCTGGAAAGCCTTTTACATAGTACACTCTGAACACCCTCTCTGAGTACCTCACACGTATGAACTCATTTCATCACCACCATCACACTGACAAATAAGTACTAGTAAGGACATCGAGGCACAGAGAGACTGGATAACCAGAAATCACAAAGCTAGAGCTGGAATCTAGCTAGCATCCTACCTCTGACAGGTAAGAATTTCTTCTTGCCCATGTGTAAACACTAAATGCTTTCTGTATGCTTTTAACATGTGCATATGTCCCTTGGCTCTCACCATCTGGACATGAAAACATGACAGCAGAAAGAATGTAGGAGAACCACCGAGTCACGATGTCTGGTGGCAGAAGGAACACAGTGGTTCAAATTGCTCATGGAGGCTGTGGGATGGGTTCCAGCAGCTAAGTCCCGGGCTGGGAATTGGGCATAGGCAAAAAAGCAAAATCAGAACTTCTTCAGCCATTTGTATTAGTGCAGTCACTGCAAAGTTAACAACTACAGGGACACAAACTGTAAATTAAAGCTAGACTATTTAGACCATTCTGGAGTGTCCATGATGTATGTAACGGTTCTCTTAAGAAAACGTTATTTTGCATTTTCTCAAACGGAACCATGAACGTTCCAGATGCCCCTCGATACTTTCATATGAAAAGAAGAAAATCATTACCCCAGTATGAACCCCCACTGCCAAGGCAGGCCCATCAGGAAGTGAGAAAGCAAGGCAGAAGTACAGGCCTCCATGATGCAGGGACCCATGGCCAGGCGCACACACACACCCTTCAGTTTCTTCAGCGCCTGAAAGGTAAGAGGGGACGATGTGACCGCCAGCACTTTCTCAGACCACGCTTGGTCATCATGGTTTTTCAGCTAGTTTTATTCAGCAGGTATTTCTGCATGTGATGTGTTTGGGAGACAGCATATCCAGTCCTCAGCCTGCAATGGGCAACTACTGGTCCTCTTTACAGATGTCACCATTTAAGAGGGCACAAGTTAAAGTCAGTGGCCTCAGTTCATGACATTGGTGAGTGTTGGGGCCAAGTTTCCAGTCATGCAGGTGACTTCAGAGTCTGTGTTTACAACCCATACACCAGCTGACTATCTATTTGACTTGTGGCCTACAGTCCCAGAAAGAGGCCAGATGAGGGTGTTTGTCCCCAAAGAACATTCCCACATTCAAAGGTATATTGGTAAAAAGCATTTCCTATGCACATGTATTGGGCTCGACATGCTATTTCCCCATAATCATTACCTCTCACTGTGACATATGTGGGTTTTTCCCTACACAGTAACACAGTTCCTTCAAAACATAATATGGGAACATCTGGACTCCTTTAAGGCACAGGGTGGGAGTGTCCCTGCCCGGAAAAACTCCTCCCTCTTCCTGAGATTGGCACGTGCATTATTCATTCACTTTCTGAAGCTTAATAATTATGAATACTTGTAATATCAGAAGAACATGCTTACTATTCAATCATTAGAAATCCATACTCCATACCTTTGGGTCCAGACCGAGGCCAGCACGCACCAAAATGACAGAAAGGGCTATGCTTCTCAAAGAAGAAGACCACTTGTGTTGGATCCGGACATTATCACTGATGACAGGGACATTTCTCAAGAGAAACCCAGCAAGCAGCATGCCTTGAATGGAGCAGTCAAACAGGATTAGTTAAGTTTTCAAACAGGGAGTTTTTTTTAACACTTTACATGTGACAGGGATTACGATGTAGTTTTTTCTTACACTTAGTCTTTGGATGAAATGAAGTTAAACTCATAATTTAAGAAATAGAATGAATAAAAGGATCAAGGAAATACTTCATGTGAATTGTTAATATTGTCTGCATAATTGGGTATAGAAGGGACACACAGAGTATAATGATTAGAAGGACTAATGATCAAATCCCAAATAATATTCAATGTCAGTTCCGTTATCCCTGAGTGCAAACAGCTCCTGAAATTCTTCGCAATGTCAGCTTACTTGAGCTATGAATAAGTACTTACATGGATTGTATTTTACCTCTACAGGAGACAAATTAGTAAGATACATGTAACACCCTTCATAAAGGTTTGGAAGACAATTATGGTAACCTGCCATGCCAGACAATGCCTTTTTCTTTATTTGCTGTTTACCATTTCCTGGATACCTTCATTATTTCATACAAGATGATGAACATGGAATCAGCTGTAGACAGAAGACTATGAACTCTTGTTTCTAGAGACGAAGAAATCAACACGATTTCTACCTTCAGAGGAACAACACTTACAACCCTAACCATAGGAGACTGAGAAAAGACGGGGGAATAGGTGTGGTGATATATTACTTATGATTTATTAAAGCTTGCCTGAGGGTACAGAAGGCAAAGCTATAGAACCAGGCAGTGCTGGCACACACCTTTAATTCCAGGACTCAAGAGACAAGCAGGTGGATCTCTGTTGGTTCAAGGCCACACTGAGCTACATGAAGTTGATTCAGTCTAAAAGAGAAACAGCTCACACAAGGCTGATCTCAGCACTTGGGATCACAGGCCTTTAATCCCAGCATTTGAGGTATATAAGATAGGAGCAGATATTCAGTTAGGGGCTTTTTGGTCTCTAGCCACGTTCAGGCAGTTAGTCTCCAGGATTGATTCAGTAGAGGTAAGAGCTACTGGCTTGGCTGCTTTGCTTCTCTCATCTTCATCTTGAAGCTTGGACCCCAGTGTCAAGCTCTGGGTTTTATTAGTCATGCTACAAATAGGAGGCCCAGGGCAGGGGTGGGTGGTTGGGGGTGAAGGGCCTGGCACGTGTAATGTTTCTGGGACACAAAGTGGATACTCTGAAGGCATAAGAAGTTTCACATCACAGGAGCTGCAGATGACCATGTATAACTGAACCTTGTAAGGGGATTCTGTAATGGAATTGTAAGTCTTTGTAAGGACTTACATTTAGGTCAGTAGTACATGTGAAGGGACTGACCTCTCTACCAAAGACCCTGAGGTCTCTGCCCTCCACGCCTGCTCTGTGGTACCCCTTCACTGTGTCCGAATGAGCCCACACTTCACAGGACAGGCAGGGCTACACAGAGAAACCCTATCCCAGAAAACAAAAAACCAAAAAAGTCATAGTGCGTGTCACACCCCAATTCATCTCAGTCCCACTGAGTTCTCAGACTGTCTTAATTCAAACTTGCCAGATTCCTGTACTTATAACCAAAAAGGGACGAAGTTCAACAGGAATGTGATCAACCTCAAAGTGAAATAGAAAGTTACACATAACTGTCTCAGCAAAGAAGACATCCACACTACCTAGCAGACACGGTACTGCCACGGGTTGTGGTTGACATTTTTACTAACCCTGATGGTAAGAATTTAACAAAATTATACATCAGAATGTCACTCTGTTAATGACTTGAGTGACTTACAATTATCAAGTCCCCACTGAACAGTAGAGGTGTACGCCTTTAATCAAATAACTTGGGAGGCAGAGGCAGGTGCATCTCTGTGAGTTCAAGGCCAGCCAAGACAACACAGAAAAACTCTAACTCGGAAAAAAATACAAAACCAACACAAGCAAAACAAAACAAATTAACAAGCCCCACATTATAGCATTTATTGATTTCTGCATCACAGACACTTCGAACATAGCTGATTTTAGTGTACGCATGTGAAGTTACCATTTATGGAGTTCAGAAAAAATTGGCATAGGTACATGATTAAATGGCATAGCCACAGTCTCAAGAGCTTAGATAAGAGGAAGTAGAGTACAATCCGGAAGTGGCACATTCTGAGTACGCATTGCTCTTCTTTTTACATGTAAACTATTTAATTGTAAATTTATATTACTTAATTAAAAATCACCACATCTAGAAGCTGGATCACAAGAGTCCTTTAATGACTGGAGGCAGAGAGATAGCTTAGCTGGTAATGTGCTGGCCTCGAAAGTTGGGAGACCTGAGTTTGATCCCCAGACCCCACACAAAGATGGAAGGACAGAACTGACTCCATACAGCTGCTGCTCACGCATATATATGTAAACACACACACACACACACACACACACACACACACTGTCACATACACATACTCGCACACTCACACACACTCACATACATACACACACACACACACACACAAACACTAATAACTTTTTTAAATTAAAATTTGGCTTTTGTCTCCAAGACAGAAAATACTGAAATATTTTATTCTTTTATTTCCCAAAGCTTCCCAGAGTATTCATAAAGCTATCATTTCTTCTGAGGAAACCAGGAAACATTTAGCACTTACCAAGAAGAGGAGGCAGAGGAGGTAATGTTGGCAATTTAATGAGTCCAAAAAGTTTACCTCCGGTGACAGCGCAATAGAATAGGATTATGATTCCAAACAGATTTCCTCCAGGAAGACACTCAGGGCCTGTAACTGACCAAACCACAGCCCACAGAAGAACAACCATGGTACCTATTAAAAAAAAAAAAAAGATTAAAAAAAAAACGCACAAAAAATGAAACTCAAAACACCAGGAAAACTAATTATTATATGCAAACTTTGTTGTATTGTGAAATTATTTCTAAATACACAGTGAATCCATATGCAAATGTTTGTAACAATAAATTATAAAGGACATGATGATGTAAACATCTAGGTGATTACCAACCCATTTGAGAACCAGGGGACAGCACCTTTGGGTACACCTATCCCCCATTCTCAGCCCCATTTCCCTTCACAATGCCAGAAGGAACCACCCCTTGCAACACAGCAACAATTAATATTACAGAGAACAATCACCGTCTTTGCCCTCTGAGTAGAAACTTGAGAATATTTGCACTCTGGTGATACACCAGCATTTACTTCTGCCTTGAATTAAACATTAACCATCACTTCTTTTACAGTCAATGTTTGCCTAGAATTATCACACTAAAAAAAGGGGGGGGGACATGATCCCTTGCTCTGTTATCACAAAACGAGAAAATAATAAACCCATTGAACAAACCTAATGCCTCTTTTTCTAAAACCTCCAAAAATATTTTCAGAGATGTAAGCTATTATTCCAATAAAATATCTCTGGCACTCTCAGTATTTTCTAATGGAGTATACAGGTTTAGATTTCCAGATGTTACAGGCAGAATGGAAGGTGCGGCTTGCCAGCTGTTAAGACTGACTTAATTAAAGCATAAACTGAACTTTTCAGTAATTCCATAGACGCTAAGAGTTTTTATTTTTCTGTGCTAAGGTCACTTTAAAAAAAATATCTCTAACTCTCTTTTTATTCCCAAACTTAAAATACAGTTGTAAATGTCATTTATGTGTATATTTATAAAGTATCTCTAAATCAGGTTTAAATCAATCAGTAACTTTTTTGTCATTTATGACATTGGAAAAACATACCTTTCATGTAATAATTACTTCCCAAGAAGTGTCAGGATATGTTAAACGATGCAGGAGTGGCTACAGAACAAAGCTATCAACCTCAGAAGTAGAAATATCGGAGAACAGTTTGCACATGCTTACTAGGAACCCTCACTTCCCAGGAATGTTTCTGAACAATTCCAAGTTTTAAAATGAGTTCTCAGGCTGGAAAGAGAGCTCAGTGATAAAACGGCTTGCCATGTGAGTGAGACTGAGAGTTCGGATCCCTAGCAGGGAGTGCTGATGTCCATATGACAATCAACCTGTAATCCCAGGGCTCCAGGCACAGATGGAATCCCAGAGCAAGCTGGCTAGCTAGACAAGCAAGACCCTGCTGTACGGAGCCAGTGAAATTCTGAGTGTGTGTGAGTGTGTGTGTGTGTGCGTGTGTGTGTGTGTGTGTGTGTGTGTGTGTGTGTGTGTGTGTGTGTGTGTGTGTGTGCTGTCTGTCTGTCTGTCTGTCTGTCTTCTTGTTCAGCTGTATGTAATAACCCTGACCCCTTGTTTATCTGAATGTGATAAGCCCTCTCCAGTGTTCAGCTAGACATAATAAACACGCTGAATGCCCCAGGTCTGCAGCTTCTCCATCAGAGAGTCCAGCCCACCCGGTTCCCAGCTTTCCTTTCATCCCCTTGCCACCACAGTTAGGTCTATCCCTAGTCAGCGTCCTGGGAGCCAAACCATACAGGGAGTGAGGCACCAGTCTCAGTATGTAAAGTGGAGAGCGAAGGAGGAAGGCCCAACATCAATCTCCGGCCTCCACACACATGCACACATGGGAATATACATACAGTGCCAGAAAATGTTAAAAGGATAAACATAAAAATGAGTTCTTGAATCAGGTCATTCATGTTTACATATTCCTCAGGCAATCAGTATCTGTTTTTATTACAATTTTAAGACCAGATATGTGTCATATTTTCAGTGGTAAAAGTTTAAACAATAATATAAACGAGAGAAGAGGTATCAAATTATGGGCAGCCTCTTCAGCTAGTTATATTTTGAGACCTAGTTTTCGGTGTTCCAAACAGTTTAACATTTTTTTCCCCCACACTGGTTCAGAATCTTACTTTTCCAATAAAAACATACACTGTTTAAAGCATAACATATTATATTTGTTTCCATTGTCCTGCATGAAAATGATTTAAAAAAAAAAATCTCAGTGGGAGCTCCATTCTAAAGTACAGGTCCAAAAACTTAACTCAGGCGGTGAGGCTGGGTGGGTGGTGCGGGCCTGCAAACCCAGCACTGAAGCTGCTGAAGCAGAAGGATCATGAGTCCTGAGCTACACAGACAGCCTTGGTTGGAACAAAGCAACATACACACACAAATCAAGGTCAAGGGAACTGGTAATTTAGAATTGAGCCTTGGTTTTCAGGGAACAATACATAAATATACTATAATCATGTTTTCATTTCTCAACAGTTTCCAAAATTGTATTAAAATTTGCTTTTATGGAAAAATTTCAACCCGGTCTTTCTTGTGGTATTGCACAGCTAACACACACCATGAAAGTGCATGCATGTACAGAGCACACAAACTCTCTTTCCCTCCCTCTTCCTTTGGGAACAAAAACTGTACCACTGATTATGAACATGTATACATTCGTCAAATTTCTAACATATTTTATGTTATTAAAAGGCAAATATATATCAACAGAAACAATATCCCAAACAGTCCAGATAAATCCTTCTTCCTCCCCAAAACTCTCAAAGTCTACAAAGAAATGGTTGACCAGCCAACCAATATTCTTACTTGTGAAATGACAGGATTTGATTAGAAGCACAAAATGATCACTGTTTGCTCAATATTGGTCACACTGTTTTTGTGTAATGACATTGACATTCACATAATGCTTTTCTGGTAACCAGACATTTACAATGTTCTCATTGCAGCCTTACCATGATTCTGTAAAAATATTTGTGCATGCACGCGAGTGTGTACGCACACGTGTGTGTTTTAATCCCTACTTTTTTTGACTCAAAAGTGTACTGGCATATGGTGACTGCAGACACCTTCCAAACCTCAGTCTGAGATGGTGGAGTTTTCACGAACCCCCGCCCCCCGCCCCATCCCTACCCCATAACTGTGTGGATCAGAGCCTCAACCATCGGCAGCTGTCCCACCTGACTTAAGTTCTGATTTAAGAAAGAAGTACATTTCTCCTTATCCTTTTAACTATCTGGTTTTGGAAACTCTCATTGTGACTTCATCTCCGATGACTTTTGCTGAGTTCGCCCCTGCCATATACACACCGTTTGTTACCACTTTCCCCAGTGAGCCGTGTGGAGGGCAAGCCAGAATTCGTCTCAGACTCTGCCAGCGACTGGGCTCTGTCGCCGATTCCTGTGGCTTTGTTTCACCACTGTTCAGCAGGTTGCTGTCTTCTGTTGGCTCGTTCCCTTCTACAACTTTGAGGTTCACGGTTCTCCCCTCCTGCACTCAAGACAGAATTTTCATATCTTTCAAACCACGCTTCCATGCATCCCTCAGCGATTGGCTTATCACGTTGCAAATCAAATTGCCATCATTAAAATTTAGGATAATAGCTTATAAAGACACACGCAACTTGATTATCAACAAGTCAGCCAGTGCTTAGAACAAGAACTGTTGAAGAACATTTAACAATGAGTCCCTATTTCTAGAGATTTAATTGCTTGAGTCACGTAAACATAAAGTTACATTGTACAATACTAGGCCCCAAAATGGATTTAGTTAAGACACAACTCAAGATGATAGCAGGTAAATATACCAAAGTGATCCTTCTAGGGCTTAGGCCAGGAGCACAGCATTTCATAGGCTATTTTGCCAACCTTGGGTAGGGCCAGCTACCAATGATCTTAACTGGGAAACTGGTAGACATTATCTACCCTGGTCTATATGGTTATGGGAATTAAGCATGAAGAGAAATGTTCCTTCCTCCCTTCCTCTCCCCACCCCTCCCTTTCTTTGGAGACAGGGTCTCACTAGGCAACTCAGGCTGGCTGCACACTCACAGTATTTTTGTACCACTCTTTCTGAGTGCTGGCATTTTAGGAGTGTCACCTGGCAATTCTGGGAGAACTGTTAATTGACTGGGGAAGAGTGAGGAGAAACAACCCTCTCTTCCTGGAAACACATAGCAGTGTGCTCAGGGAGACTGATGGGTTTCCTGCCTTTGATTGGCGGTATTACCAGGTGTCCTTGATGCACCGGAGCTGTGTTACTGGTCCCTGGGGGTGGCTTTGAATCCTGACATCCAACTGTCTTATCTTCATCCTCCATGTCTTATAATTTCAAAGACGATGATTCAAGATGAAGAACAAGATCTAGATAGAAGGAAACACGGCATAGACACAGCAGAAATTAAAGGCCATTGGAAGTAAATGAGTAAAGTCACTTCTTTCTTTCCTTGGAACCTGGAGGGTGGACCCACGCTAAGTCAGACCTCTGCCACCTTTTCCATCTCTGACCATGGTTTTGGGCCCAACGTATTTATCTTATCGAGTTTTTGGCTGCTCTTGAAATAAACCCTTGTTGGCCTATCACATCTTAATTCCTTTCCCACCATCCCTTGAGAGTTATGCTTTGACACTCACAGAGCCCTAGCACTTCTAGACGGCCCTAGCTGGCTCCACAAAGCAGGAATGTGCAGGTAACTTTCCAGTGTTGACGCCAGGACTGAGTCACCCTATCTCCATCCTATCATTTCCCGAGTCACTTATTTCTGCCTTGCCTGTATTTCTGTACTGCTATGATTGTTGCATGTGATTTCCTCATGTGAAAAGTACATTTAGAACTGAATCTGTGCGGATTTTAAAGCTCTGGAGGAAACAATTCTATAGCTTGCCTCAGGCATAATAATTTTCTTGGATATATTCTGATTTTTTTTTTTCTTTTCGAGACAGGGTTTTTCATTGTAGCTTTTAGAGCCTCTGCTGGAACTAGTTCTTGTAGACCAGGTTGGTCTCAAATTTATAGAGATTTGTCTGTCTCTGCCTCCCAAGAGCTGGGATTAAAGGTGAGGCCACCACTGCCTGGCTTATTCTGATTTTTGGGGGAGATAACTTAATTCTGCTTGCTACAATTTGAGAACATTTTCTGTTTTTGTGGTTTTTCAGAGCAGGTAAGGAAACACTTAGAAATCTTTTGTAACCATTTTCAAATATTTTGTAAGACAAAAACATGGCCTCAAATGAAAGATAATCCTTAAATCGAACAAATAGGACAGGTGACAGTGGGCCTGCCACATCCTTGTCCTTCTCCATGGGAAAGTGAAGCAGACCTTGAAAAGTCTCTTAGTATAAATATGCTTTCCCATAACATCAGGTATTTGTTAAACAAGCCTTCCATTCTGTAGCTTATTTTAAAAACCCATCTAAATGAATAAAATTACTTCCTGCTACAAAGTTGCAAATGTCAAGTAAAGCATGCCTCCTTCAATAAATTCACTACACTTGAGGGACCAGTAGTTCACTTTCTTTTCTTTTAAGAGTTTGTTTTAAGTAGTGTGGAGGGACTCTGGCCCGAATATGGCCAGCACGGCTCTGGCAGGCCTTGCCCTTCCCCCCATTCTCCCTGCCTTGCTAAAACCCATTATATTACACTCACAAAGCCAGCCAAGGTCCATTCCCCTATTTGGTCACTGCTGCCTCCTGAGGCTGACTACTGAGGTCCAGCGATTGAAGTACTGAAGTCTGCCAATCAGAAGCCGCCAATTAACACGACCAATCACGCCAATTAACACGACCAATCAAAATTAACCAACTCATCCTATCACAGGGCTTTCTCCTATACCTTTATAAACTGCCGTTTGCCTATGGGCCATGTCTGTCTCCTCTCTATGGAGAGGCAATCCTTTGTCCCCAGGACAAACATCCCTGACCCCTTTCCCTTGTCCCTTCCCCTTCTCCCTCATCCTCTATCTCCTCATCCTAGCCCACTCTAACACAGACCTCCCCTTCTTCTCCTCTTAAAAATTACACCTGCAAGTTCGTTTGCTGCTGTTTTCTGCCCGAATCAGAAAGAAGCCACTTTAACTTCCTTCCCTGCTTAACAAAGGATCTCATGTGAAAACAGGTGTTTGGGTGTAGTTTGTGCCTAATCTGGGTCTGGGAGAAAACACATAATGTGTGTGAGTCCCCTTCCAATGTGTATGTGTACCTGTTAGTGCACATGGGTGCAGATGCTCAGGGAGGTCAGAAGAGGACACTTGTTAGTGACCAGGCATCTGTACTGGTCTGCCCTTGGGGTTCTGACAGCCCTCAGCTGCAGCCACTAAGAGCACCACCTGTGCACATTCACTATGTTCCCTTTTAAAAGGGCCCTGACCTGCTCCCATCTCTCTGTCTGTCTGTCTGTCTCTCTCTCTCCCTCTCTCTGTCTCTCTCCCTCTCCCTCTCTCTGTCTCTCTGTCTCTCTCCATCTCTGTCTCTCTCTCTCTCTCTCCCTCTCTCTCTGCCTCTCTCTTCTCTTCTGCTGCTCCTGTCCCCATAGGCCAGTCTCCTCTCTCACCTCCCTCCCTTTCCAATTCACTTTCCCTCAATAAAAAACTCCTACACCCAAACTCTGTCACCTGGCGTCTTTCTGATATGTGCTGCTTTTTAAAATTACAACACACTGGGTCCCACAGAGTTGGAGTTACAGACAGTTGTGAGCCACCTGATTCAGGTGCTGGGGAATAGTTACAGTTCTATTGCTGTGATGAAACACCATGACCAAGACAACTTGGAGAGGAAAACATTTAATTAGAGGCTTCCTTACAGTTTCAGAGGGTAAATCCATGATGGGAATGGGGAAGTTGGCAGCTGGCAGGCGTACAGGCACATGCTAGAGCAAAGGTGGGTGCACACATCAGACCCACAAGTTTCAGACAGAGAGAGGGGCTTGCCCCGGCATGGGTTTTTGAAACCTCAAAGCCGATCTCCCCTAATAAGGCCACACCTCTAATCCTTCCCAAATAGTTCTGCTAACTGGGGACCAAGCATTCAAACATATGAGTCCATAGGGGCTATTCTCATTCAAGTACCATAGAACCCAGCTCAGGTCCTCAGGAAGAACAGGGCAGACTCAAAGCTGGGTCATTTCTCCAATCACAAGACTGCTACTTTCTCGTTTGTTGAATTAGTGATAGGAACATAAGTAAAACCACTTTTGTACAACCTAAAAATTATGTTGAAAACATATCACGTTGTTATGAAATAATAATTTGGTTTGACAAAATGAATATAAACATGTTTTGACTTAAAGAATGTCGTTGTTGTAAAACAAGAACAACATTTACAATTGATCCTAACATGTTTTGACTGTGAACAAAACAGAAAAATATTTGTATTAAAATATGCAGAATACCCCCAAATTAAGCATACGGAAAGCCTGAGGAACCATGCACTGAAATACACAGAGAAGTAAAAGTAGACTGTGGCTCCTAGGGACTGCGCTGCTGTGCCCCAGGGACAATCCCACCCTCTGCACTGACCCCACAGGCCAGAAGACTGAGATGGGCCTTTGTGTGGTTCTTGCTTTCCATATGAGTTGACCCGCCAGTGTTAGGGGCTAGCCGGTGCTCTCAAGGACCTCTGGGACGTCCAACAATGCCATCCTCTGGCCTACCACACCGGAAGGACTTCAAGGCACATGTAGGTCGAGCCTGCACACTCTAGGAATGTTCTAACCAGAGATAATTTACCAGTGGAACCCTCAAGTAGCTTTCTGCTTAGATTACCATAACCTTTATATCAGCATGGTGTTATAAGAAATGTTTGTGTGAATAAACAAAACATATTTGAAAGGTCAATGTCCTATGTACATCCTAATAGCTGAGGCTATGGCAGCCCACTGGCCATGCTCTCTGCAGTTGCTTTTCTTGTTGAGATGCAAACAGCATAAAGGAGGAAGGATTTATTTGAGCTCATGGTTTCAGAGGCATCGTACTGCTTGAAGGGCAGAGAGCAGGTCTGCTGTAGTAACCAGGAAAGGGGAGAGGGAAAGCCAGAACAAAGTGGAGAGCAGGGTGAAAGGGTGAGAGTGAGCACAGGAGAATACAACACACACACACACACACACACACACACACACACACACACTCACACACACTCTCACACACACACACACTCACACACTCACACACACACTCACACTCATATACTCACACACACACTCACACTCATATACTCACACACTCATATACTCACTCACACACTCACTCACACACTCTCACACACACTCATACACTCTCTCACACACTCTCACACACACACTCACACACTCATACACTCACACACACTCACACACTTATATACTTACACACACTCACACTCACACACACACTCACACACTCTCACACTCATACACTCTCACACACACACTCACACACTCTCACACACATACTCACACACTCATATACTCACACACACTCACACACACACTCACACACTCATATACTCACACACTCACACACACTCACACACTCTCACACACACACTCACACACTCTCACACACTCATATACTCACACACACTCACACACACATACTCACACACTCACACACACTCATATACTCACTCACACACTCACACACACATACTCACACACTCACTCACTCACACACACACACTCACACTCATATTCACACACACTGACACACACACACTCACATACTCATATACTCACACACTGACACACACACTCACATAGAGAGACAGGGAGAGAGAGAGAGGAAAAGAGAGGGAGAGAGAGAGGGAGGAAGAGGGAGAGACAGAGACAGAGGCAGAGACAGAGACAGAGACAGACAATATACAGGAATTAACCAAAGAAAGACATAGCCAGTTAGGATTCATCCCAATGACCTACATCCTTCAATATGAGATATTTTATTTACTTTCATATTTTAACTACCTCTTAATAATGCCACAACTTTATGGCACCATCAAGTGATTAATCACTAGGTTAGACCCCCATTTTCTACTCTCCTAGGTAATTGTCAATCCAATGGTTGACAATCAATTAACCACTACATTTCTTGCCTGTGATATGGACAGGCCAATGTTTAATGGGGCAATCATATTAAGAATTAAAATATATTGCTTGGTACCATTTGTAATGCTCACATTTTGAAAGTTAAACCAAGAGGGAGGTCTGTAAGTGGTGTAGAGTCCTAGGAAGGGATTAAGCCACTTTCACGAAATGACCCACTCTCGTGAGCGGGATACTGCTCTTTAAAAAGATATTGGTGGGCCAGGCATGGTGGTACAAACGTTTTTTATTTGTTTGTTTTGGGACAGGGTTTCTCTGTGTGGCCATGGCTGTCCTAGAACTCACCTTGTAGTCCAGGCTGGCCTAGAACTCAGAGATTCGCCTGCCTCTGCCTCCACTGCTGGGACAAAAGGTGTGGCTCACCACACCCGGCTGGAACATATCTTTATCCCAGCTGGAGGCAGAGGCCAGCAGATCTCTGTGAGTTCAATACCAACACCAGTCTACATAGACAGTTCCAGGACAGCCAGGGGTATATAGACCTGTCTCGTGTGTGTGTGTGTGTGTGTGTGTGTGTGTGTGTGTGTGTGTGTGTGTGTGTGTAAGGAGGCTGAAGGAACAGCTCTTCACATTCTGCAATGTCATATGGCATTGCTCCTCCACCCCTCCAAAAGAGAACAAGGATGCAGCAAGACGGTACTGGCCTGTAAACAGAGAGAAAGTTCTGCCTCTAAAACTGTGAGGAATAAATATCTACTATTACCCTAGTAAATTAGCCAGCTTGCAGTATTTTGTTATAGCAGTATGAGTGAACTGACTGTGGAAATACTCTCTGTGCTGTACACATTGAAGAGTCCATTACCATGGCTGCTCATTAAGTATTCTACAATGACTACAGTAACAATAGTCTTCTACATTTGGTGTTCACCCGTTTGAGTATTGAAACAGCAGATTCTCAAACTCACACAACACCTTTTATTTGTTTACTTTTCCTTGTTTGTGTTGAGGAAGCACTCCCTTTTGTAGCTTAAACTAGCTAGCACTGCATTCAGCAACCCCTTGCCCAAACCTCAGTGTACCAACATAGGCTCCCATAGGAAGTCACTATGTAGAATAAATATTTTAGTTGTGGTTCTACTTATCATCTCCACTGTAAGGTTCACACGTGAAGAAACCCCTACCCAGCAGTGAGGGATTCAGACCAGAACAGAGGAGGTTAAAACTTTCCTTGAGAATTCCTGAAATGACTAAGAGTGTTTCCCTTTGAGAATGACCTACGCTGAGAGTTCTAGGTGTGTCGACCACAGGAGGCCATGCTTACCAAGGAAGGCATCAGTTACACTATTGGGTTCCTTATCCTGGAGATATTGTTTACTCTTCATGATGTAAAATACTGAGACATAAATGTAAGAAAATGATACCAAAATAAGGAGAAACCCAAGTCTTGCTTTCTCTGGTCTATCTTCCTTCCAAGAGCAAAATTTTTAATTGCAAATTTAACATCTTATTTTTAGATTTGGGTCACTTATGTGCTATAGACATGGTTTACTGCACATCTAAAAGTCACTTGTTCAGATATGATAGTGGGTTATTCAGTTGGCTCTAGGGATGAAGTCAGGACTGGTCTAAACCAGTCTCGGTAACATGACTATTTTTCAGATTTTGTTCTCAGGCTATGAAGGATTCCTTCCAATGGATTAATATATTTCTTCTTAGTAAAAAGAAAGAGAAGAGAAAAAAAAAATAACTTTTTGTCTTTAAGTGCCCATTTGTGTTGGGGGACAGATTTGGTTGATCACGTGTTTTGCAACCTTAACAGCCAGCCTTCATTCATAGAGAAAAAGTCAAGCTTGGCTAATCATAGATCACTGGCCTACCGAATAAACGCTGGACTACCACCCCTCATAATCATGCTCTGTGAGAAAGGGAATTCTGCTATTTTTCAGGAGTTTTAACAAAGACATAAACCCTGTTACTACAGATGATACATTTTGGCAAGGACAGGTGAATTTGCTAAAGAAACGGCCTGGGAACTCCATTTGAGAAGCAGCGTTGAAACAAGGTCTAGCGTCTCAATAATCAGTAGTCAAAACCCCAGGGTAGTCATGAGATGCTGCACTCTAACCCTGAAAGACGATTTCATTTAGAAGTCACAGAACAGATCAACAGAAAGTGTAGGAGAAAGTAACATGAGTGAAGTAGAAGGGTCATGATGGGAACTCTATATGCTGTATTACCTAGGGTATGGTAGGTACAAAAATGTGGGCAGTTCAAGGAAGTGGCTTCCAGACCTAACCCATAGCTTCACTTCCCATATAAAAACAAAATGAATACATACAAACAAACAAATACCCAAAAACAGCAGGAGTTCAGGTTCAGATGGTTCAAGTATCCATGCACTCCATGCACATAACAGGAATCACTCCAAGTATTTTTTGTTTTTGTTTTTTGTTTGTTTGTTTGTTTGGTTGGTTGGTTGGTTGGTTTGGTTTGGTTTTTTGAGACAGGGTTTCTCTGTGTAGCGTTGGCTGTTCTGGAACTCACTCTAGACCAGGCTGGCCTGGAACTCAGAGTTTCTCTACCTTGCGAGTGCTGGGATAAAAAGTGTTAGCCATCTCTGCCCAGCTCACTCTAGGCATTTTAAACAGAAAGCTGTGCTAAATAAAGAATTAGATAATCCTGAGAGTTTTGAAGTCCTAGAATAGTAGGGCCTAGGCTGGGCCCTCAAGGATGAGCCCTTGAACACTAGCAACTGACCATTAAGAACCATTCTATTTTTGCCACAGGCAAGAGTTTCCACAGGGTGTGTGACAGTTAAGCACATCACAGTTGCTGTCACTAGAGAAGCTGGGATCTGGATGCAATCTGCACAGACAAGAATATATTTGTGATGGTTTGAACGTGAATGGGCACCAGAGGCTCATATCTTTGCATACTTGATTCCCAGTTGGTAGACCTGTGAAGGAAGGAAGGTGTGGCCTTGTTGGAGGTGTGCCACTGAGGGTGGGCTTGGAGGTTACAAAAGCCCTCAGCATCACCAGCCTGTCTCTGCCCCTTTGGTGTTGTAAGAGGAGAGTTCTCAGCTACTTCTCCAGCACCTGCCTGCCTGCCTACCATACCCCTGCCACGATGATTAACCCTCTGAAACCTCATCTTTACGTTTCCTTCTTTGGTCGTGGTGTCTTACCACAGCGGTAGAAAAGTAATTAAGACAATTCAACCACCACAGGGTCTCACTATGTAGCTTAGATTGGCTTCAAACGTTGAGTCTACTCCCTCAGTCTCCTGAAGTCTGTGCTGAGAGACTTGCTCTACTGTGACTCCCCAACTCCTCCAGCTGCCTCCTGTCAGCCACAAGTTTGAGGGTTTAACTTGACTTGTCAGGGTCTAAAAGTCTCCGGGTGAAGGAGTACCAACACCAGCTGTTGTGAAGGTGGACAGTGCCATCCCCAGAGCCTTCCTTGCCGATAGGAAACACTGAGAAATAGTGGGAACATGGCCTTGGCTTCGCCCCACCTTTGAAGACTCTAGACCTACACCCAAACCCAAATGGAAGGAAGTTTGTGGAATGTTTCCAGTGTTCTACTATCTGCTGGACAAGAATACACACAAGAAGCAGATGAGTGTCAACTTCCACACTCACATGTAAACTTTGCATGTAAGACCAGGACCCAGGCCTGGGCCACTGCCACTAACAACCTCTGGAGGCTTCTTCTTCTTCAGCTTCTTCGCCTTCTTCTTCGCCTTCTTCTTCTTCTTCTTCTTCTTCTTCTTCTTCTTCTTCTTCTTCTTCTTCTTCTTCTTCTTCTTCTTCTTCTTCTTCTTCCTCTCCCTCTTCTTCTTCTTCTTCTTCTTCTTCTTCTTCTTCTTCTTCTTCTTCTTCTTCTTCTTCTTCTTCTTCTTCTCCTTCTTCTTCCTCTTCCTCTTCTTCCTTCCTTCTTTTCTTCTCCTTGAGACATGGTCTCACTGTACAGCTCTGTCTTGAAACTCACTATATAGACCAGGTAGACCTGGAACTCACAGAGATCCACTTGTCTCTACCTCCTCAGTGCTGGGATTAATAGGCATGCACTATTACACTCGGCTCATCTGGACTCATTCTTAATGCCTTCTGTGGGTACTCCAAAATTGCTGAGAATGTAATTGGTGGGGTTGTAATCCTAAAGACTTTTTATGCCAGAAAATACATAACATGCCGTAGTCACTGGATCGGTTAGGTTTTTTTGTTTGTTTGTTTTGTTTTGTTTTGTTTTGTTTTGGTCACCTTGACATAATTTAGAATTATCTGGGAAGAGGAAATCTCAATTGAGAAAGGGCCTCCATCAGATTGGCCTGTAGTCAAATAGGGGAGGGCCCAGCCCACCGTGGGCAGTGCGTCCCTGACCAGATGCTCCCGGGGCCCGTAAGAAGGAACACAGAGGAAACCATGGACCGCAAGCCAGTACCCAGCATCCCTCCACGGCTTGAGGGATTTGTACCCTAAATTCCCTTCATGATGTAAGCCAGTGAGATGAAATCAACCCGTTCCTCCCCAGGTTGCTTGTGGTCCTGGTGTTTATCACAGCAATAGAAGCTTGACACTTTGCCCACATTCCCAGCGCACTGGTGGATGCCGAGAGCCTAACTTCTTATTTAGGTATACTCCCACCTGGGAGTTGCATCTCTCCTGTCCCTGTGCCTGCTTGGCCCAGAGAAGACCTGCAGGTGTCTGCTGAACCGAAACTTTTCGTTCAGGACTTAGAGGGAAACAGTCAGCCAGCATCCACGGAGAAGCCTGTTGCTGTTGCTGCAGGGGGTGGGAGCTTCTGGAGGGAGGGGGGGCATGCCAAGGGGAGTGGGCCTTTTAGGGAAAAGAGTAGGACCTGTGTCAGGCACCAGCTCCATCCTGTCTGCTGGTTTGGTTTCTGGCTGGGAGGCTAAAGCTTCTTGCCATTAATATTTTGGTGATTTAAATCTCACCCGAGTCTGGAGCAAGAATGAGACGAGAAGCCGATGCCTAGAGAGTGAGAGCCACAGCTCAAGAGCCTCGAGCAGGCAAAATACAGTCCCGTGTCCAGACCTGATGATCCTCAGCACCCTGAAGTGCTACGCAGTCCAAAAATAAAAACAAGGAAAACCCCGCTCAAGTTACCTAGTAACAGTGACACAAAGACACCAAACGCACAGGCACAGGCACACGCACGCACACACGCTATGCGTGTGCTACTCACATCATTGCCGGCAGTCTCCGGCTCAGGCCACTCTGCTTCCGTTGACCTGGAACCGACCCTGGGTCTGCAGAGGCGGCGCCGTGGCTGCGGATAACCGGGAGGTCCAGGGGCGCGGCACAGGGCGGGGCACGCTCTCCGGATTCAGGGTTCCCTGCGCTCAACCCGAGGGACAACCCGAGCCCCGCGCACCCGGCTTCCCGCTGCTGTCTCCGGCCGCCCCGCAAGGCTGGGCGCCGCAGCCTGGCTCGCTCACTGTTCGAGTCTCCTAAATTCTGTGATCCCACGTCACCTCCAGGACTCTCGGTGTCTCTCACCGACTGCGGAGAGGCAGGGTTCTTCTTTCAGGTGACAAATGGTGGGGTGAAAGCTTGGAGGAGAGTGTAGCGCTGTGAACCTCTTGCTATGCTGTTTTCCACTGGAACCCTCCTGTCGGCCATTTATTTTTTTTATTTCTGGCTTCCACTTTGCTGTCCCCCTTTCCTATTTCTTTTCTCCTTTTCTTTCAAAGCAGGTGAAGTTTGTCATGATCTTTTAACATAGATTTTAAATACTAGGGCGTAGGGGTGAAATGCTCCCAGGCAAAAGACACACCCAAATATGGGGTGTGGGCTTCTCAAAGGAGAGTTTGGTCCCATCCCTTACCTGGTTTCACTCCTTGAGCAAGTGCTAAATTCAATCTTGGGTTTCAGGGATGCAGGTGTATCAAGTAAATTTCGACGCCAGACAGAAATCATGGGTGCCTCTTCTGGCCCATGCTCGGGATGAACATAGACTCCATCCAGTACTCTTTCTCGGAAGTAATGATTCTTTTCCTAAAGTGAACCCATTGCAAAAATTTCCGTTCTCCCGAGCTTCCTCTTCCTGCAGGACTAAGACACATTTTCCTTCCTGCCCCCCCCCATTGGTCATATGATGTTCATTTGATATGTCTCTTTATTTGCTCGGCATGAGTGGAAAACATTGAAACTTTTGGCTGGATTCATCCCTGGTTTCTGAAGGAGTGAACAGCACTGGCTGCTGGAATCTATCATGTTTAAAGGAATTCCTTTGTTTTTAACCCTGTGCGAACCTGCTCACGCCACACAGTAATTCATTGACCTGCACGCCGATGTTCCGTTCCCCTACTGGATAAGGAGTTACAGCATTTGATCAGGACACACACACACACACACACACACACACACACACACACACACACACACACACACACACACAAAGCCAAGGCATTTAGCCCAAATCCCTAATTTCATAAAGTAAAAAACTAGCTAGGCCTGGTGGCACGATCTATGTTTCTGGCAGCCATGAGGCAGGAGAATGGTGGTGTCAAAGTCAGTGTGGGCTACATAGTGAGCTGTCTAAGGAGCAAAGATAGGCTGGGTGACCAGCATCGGTCACAAGTCAGTCTACCACTTGCTTGCAGAATACCCTAGCTGACCTTATCAGAAGAGTTCTTGGCAGGGCTACTCCAAATACACTTGTTATGAGTTTCAATTCAGATTCATCAGCTGCACCTACACAGCCTGTTACCCTCTCATTGTGGACCCCACGGCTATCCTGCCTGGTCCTTAAGTCTCTTTGAGAAAAGGCAAAGAGTAAAGTATCCTATCATGGGGTCTTTTAAGGTGACAACAAACAACTCACACACACAACCTTAGAGCTGACAGAGCTGACAGAGATCATTTGTAAACAATGCCATACAGTTATCATTCATAAATTCACTCACACTTCTAGAATAATCTATTTTCTTTAATTTCACTTGTCTCCTGTTAGTGAGTTACTTATATTTATGCAGAGCCTATTTCCAGAGTCACATGCTTCTAATTTATTATCCTGGAAACCATTGAAAAAAACCATTAATTTAATCTACAAAATCCTCTCAAACTGACTGTATTGCACGTTAATTATATATACTTAGTCCCGTATTGGGTATAATTGCTGATTTTAATAAGCCAGTGTCTAGACTAAGAAAATAGCACTTAATGTGTGGTAAACACTTGGTCATTTTTCTTTTACATAACAAGACAAAAAAAAATTAAGTTGTGAATCAGAATTGCTGTCCTGTGTCATTAAAGCTAGCTCTTTTTTTACCTGTGTTGTACATTTATGGTTGTGCAAAGAATTCAAGTTATTGTCAACAAACAGAGCAATGCAAAAACATTTCAGTTTTGAAAACCAATGTGAAACTAAAAAATGAGTATTTTTTCCTTTAAAAACACATTTCTTTGCATTCATATTTTAATTTTATTTGTTGCTATAAACTAAGGGTCCTCCCCAAATTCCTGTGTTAAAACCTGAACCCACAGTGTGATACTGGTCAGAGGTAGGGCTCTGGGAAGTAATTAGGTTAACAAAAGGTTCTCTCCAGTTCGGGGAGAATGCCTTCCTAAGTGCTGGAAAAGGTCTGGGTTCTTTCCTCTGCTTTCCCAAGTGCAACTGAGGACACAGCAAGATGCCCCTCTGAATACACAAAGTCGCAGCCTCACTGGACACAATGTCTCTCACCACCTTGACCCTGCGTGTTACCTGGCACACCGATTTGAAAAACTACTCTTTTGATCTATTTGATTTATCCATTTTATTTGATTTATTTACCGTAGTTTCAGAAGAGACAAGAGGCTATTTAAAGACCCCCTCTACTGGGAACAAGCAGTAAAGGGGGCTGTTTTCATGTCTGTCACCCTAGGAGAGGTGGTCATTGAGTGGGTTTCTTTCCTCTGTGAGTAGGAAGAGCCTGCCTTCTCAGCAAGGAGTTTCTGCAATCACAGGCTCCAGCCTCCATCGATGATGACAGGGTTGCCAGTCACATAGGCAGACTGCAATGACAAGCACAAGAGATACAACAGTTAATCACGCTGGACCCAGGGTCTATTCTGAATATTTCTCATGACTGAAATAATAAAACCTTTGCCACTCACACTAACAGGAAACCGTCATTGAATGGGGGCGGGGATGAACGTTTGAATAATTTACGACAGCTGAGCATCTCATGATCTGGAGCACATGGCCTTTGGCAGATGAGCATGTCACATTCTGCACGCGGTCTGTTAGGTGCTCGGCTTCAGAGCGACAGACTTAAGGAGAGGTGATAGCAAGTACATGCAGGAACAATACCTGCTCTTCTAACCTTTTCATTTTGTAGCTCAGAACCGATCAAAGCTAGCTAGCTGTCGCCCACTAATAAATGTTTCCGATGTGTGTCAATCATTACGTAGTCATGTTACAATGGGGAAAACAGGGTGCTTATTAATTGATCAATTCATGAAAGCTCACTAAGTATCTTTGCGGAATTTATGTAGGCAACAATTATTGCAATCCAAAACACGTCTTATAGTACCCCACGACGGTAGATTCAGTTGCCCAATTCTGTACAACACTAAAGGGCTTAAAAGTAATTATTGGCATTTGTAAACATTTCCATTTCCCAGAGAACTAAAGCTGAAGTTGTGGAAGAAGTTTGAAAATATCTCAGCTTGTCTCCTGGAGGTGGACGTGGCATGAACTCACGGATTCACAGCAGCTGTGGCTGCCTGCTGGGACTCTCAACACTGACACACTGTCATTAGGGAGTGTGTGTCATCATTGTACCTCAGTGATGCAGCCACTGGTATGCACATGTAAATAACCCCACACCCCTGCTCCCAAAGCAATTGTAAGCTCAGTGGGTCATAAAGAAGGAGGAGGAGGGAACTGGGCAGTGGTGGCACACGCCTGTAGCCTTTAATCCCAGCACTTGGGAGGCAGAGGCAGGTGGATCTCTGTGAGTTTGAGGCCAACCTGGTCTACAAAGCTACACAGAGAAACCCTGTCTTGGAAAACCAGGAGAAAAAACAAGTAGAAGACTTGTTGAGAACAACACAAGGTCAAATATGGTCAAGATACATTATATATATTATATAGGTATATAAAATTATCAAAGAATTAAAAAAAGTCTATTCACTCAAAATGGATGATACACAGCTCTCATGTTTGTCTCCTTAGTTTGACATGGATCTAAAATCGAAGTCATCAGAAGAGGCAGAAGAAAGACTTTTTAAATAAATACATGAAACATGATAAAGTGCTTGTTTCAGTGATAATTTACCCAACAATTCCCCAGCTTCTAGGAACTCTTGCCAACAGTCTTGAGCAGTAACTAAACCATCGTGTCTGTCACCATCACAACTATCTGGGTGGCACCAAGTCACCATGAAGAGGAACTTAGACGTAAGTACCACCCCCCAAAAAGAGAAATACAACAGTCCCTGTTGGAGGGTGAGAGCTCGGGGGACCCTGGAGGCACACACTTGGGGAAATTAAAGCATGCAGGACTCTCAGAGGCTCTGACCCGCCCTCCCGAGGAGACTGAGGGAGGAGGGGGACATCTGATCTGGCTCTGCCAGACACCAGTGCTCCAGGGTGATCACCCACACGGCTAAGTCTAAGGCAGGCTTTTCAGTGATACAGCCCTTTCTAAGTCATCCCTGCTCCTGTAATTAACCCTTCACCCACACTCCTGTTAGTAACCCCAGTAAAAACTCAGTGGTCCACTGGTTAAACATCGGTACGATTGTTCTTCTGTCTATTGTGGGCTCGGAACGGAAGAGGATATTTATATGTTCTGCATCTTGTAACAGTCTTTGCTTTATTAGTCATACACACTAGTCACTGGGGAGGAAATTAGTAATTAAACAAGTGTAAAGTTGAAGAGACAGAATTAGGCATTTCTATATATAATGACAAACAAGAACATGAAAAATCCCAATCAGGCCACTAGTAAACTAGAAACAGTATATACCAACTCTACCCCAAACCCAATTAAAGCTGGTAAACCTGCTCAAAGCCCCCTTCAACTCTCACAATCAAGAGGGTTTTAAAAATTACATTATATTTAGTGTGTGTGTGTGTGTGTGCGTTCGTGCATGTGTGTGTGTGTGTGTATTGTGTGTGTGTGTGTATTGTGTGTGTGTGTGTGTATTGTGTGTGTGTGTGCACATGCGCACGTGTGTATTATGCGTGTGAATGCATGACACACCAGTGAAGGTCAGAGTCTGTTCTCTACACTCTCCATGTGGGTGACAGGGGTCGAACGTAGGTCAGCATGCTTGGCAGCAAGGGTCCTTACCCATGAGTCATCTTGCTAGCCCAGGAGGTTTTTATATTTAATCAGTATGTCTACAACCGATATTTTAAAGAGCAAATATCTCAGACAGTGATGCACTTTAAAATTTCTCCCTATATTTTTTTATCTGTGATATGACGCTGAGTCGTGTCAAGCTGAATGAAAACAGATAACAGTGGCTTTTCTTTGAGGAAATGAAATCGGAACTTAGTCCTGTCTTGTGAATGAAGCATTTAGAAATGTATACCACAGACTCTAAAACACGGGATGAGGATGAGCAACTGTAGCCCAGTGTGGCAGAATAACAAATGGGAAGAGCAGCACTTACTTCATCCGAGGCCAGGTAGACGCAGAGCAGGCCCACTTCTTCTGCAGATGCAAACCTTCCCGTCTTCTGTCTGTTTAGGAAAGCTTGCAGGGCCTGTGGCCAGAGACAGTTCCAGATAAGAGATGTGGCTGGCATGCGTGTGCCCTGTAACATCATCAAGGAATCTACAGAGGAACTAGGGCCATCAGCTGAGGTTGCTGTGACTTTTTCACCCATGCTACCCAAACCGGTCACGATACGCTGAAATGTACAGATACTGTGATAGGTAAGAAAGCCACTAGGGCTGGGTGTGGTGGTTCAATGCCTTTAGTTCCAGCACTTGGGAGGCAGGAGCAGCTGGATCTCTGTGTGTTTAAGGCCAGCCTGGTCTATAGTGTGAGTTCCAGGACAGCCAGGGCTACACAGAGAAACCCTTTCTTGAAAAACAAAACAAAACAAAAACTCCCAAGCAACAACAAAGCAAACACAAACGGAAAGCCACTAGGAATGTCCATTGAGGTCAGTGTTGGTGTGTGATTGTGATGCCAGCATGGGAAGCTGAGGAAGGCACACATGACAGCCAATCTAGGACACATAAGACGATGCTTTAGCTCAGAATAACAAAGTTGACCATCAGATTACCATCCCAGGCATTTTAAGCACACAGCTCAGGGGTGATAAGCACAAACACACCTAGTGCCATGAGCGCCAGGTTCCATCTTTTCATCTTGCAAAAATGAACATCTCTAGCTATTAAGCAGTAAACTTCCCCTTGCAGGTGTGGCAGCCGCCGCTGTACTTTCTGTCTCTATGAATTTATCTACTCTATCTTCATAAGGAACAGGGCATTTCACTTTTAAAAATATAATTTAACTATTTTATGTGCATTGCTATGAAGGTATCATCAGATCCCCTGGAATTGGAGCTACAAACAGTTATGAGCTGCCATGTAGGTGCGGGGAACTGAACCTGGGTCCTCTGTAAGAACAGCCAGTGCTCTTAACCACTGAGCCATCTCTCCAGACAAAAGGTTTGAAAACATTTAGACTGCTAGACATATATTTATACCTCTGTGGGATCGTCTCTGGCCTGAATTCTTTCTTGCAGAGATGGGGTGTCAACCGTTCCTAAAACCAAAGGAGACAGCCAGTGTGGTTACTTCAGTTGAAAAGGGAATTAAACCTTAAACTTCTTTTCCATGTGCTAAGCAAGCAGCAAAATCTTTGTCCTTCCACTTAGAGGACAGTGTGAACTCTACCTGCCTGACCACTAAGGGCTGTAACTTTTGTAATGACTCAGAAATGCTTTGTAAACACGTGATTCTTTAGAAGACTAGGCTGGGACTCGGGAGGAGTTGACAGGCATTCTCAGCCACACGCAATCATGCTGTTTTCTTGATGAGTTTATATTTGTAAAGACTTTTACATGTTATTTCCCCTACTCTGCAGGAGTCTTGAGAAGCAGAAACCAGCAAATGTAAGTTTCACCAGTTTGCCTTAATGATTTCAAACCATTCTTTTCTGCTGTGACGTTCACCCCTGGGATCCTGGGCTTGACCTCGTGGTCGACATAGACCTAGCCTATCATCATGCTCTCGTTGGCTTCAAACACACAGTTTTAACTATTGTTCGAAGTTCTAATAAAAACATAATTGGTTTTTTCTTAAAATGAAAAAATGTGAAGAATCAGATATTTAAAATCCACTTAATTGGGGATGGAGAGATAGCTCAGAATTTAAAAGCACTAGCTGTTCTTCTAGGGTCCTGAGTTCAATTCTCAGCAATGGCTCACAACCATCTATAATGAGGTCTGGTGCCCTCTTTTGGTGTGCAGGCATACATGCAGCAGAACCCTGTGTATATAATACATACATACATAAATGAATGAATGAATAAATAAATAAATAAATCAAACCGACTTAGTACCCACACCCGTACAGCTGTCTGGACTTTTCCCCATACTCTCTGTGGAATACTGATGGTTTTTTTTTTTTTTTTTTTTTTTGTTTCGTTTTTGGAATATCAATGCTTTGGGGAATCAGTTGTTTAAGAACTTTAAGGCATCCTCTCTACTTTATCTCTAGACCACCCAATTGAGAAGGCCATACCATACATTGATTTGTCTCTGCTCTGGAAGTGTTCCTTAATTTTGGTACCATTTGCCACTTTTCTGGAGAGATAGAGAACCTTCTACATCAGACCCTGATTTCCATGTCAAACTGAGTCCTCATTCACATCCTGCACACCCTGACTCCCGTGTAGAACCGCGTCCTCAGGGCCTTAGTCTCATCCAATCATACACAGGCAGCTCTCTCATCAGACTAATCCCACATGGCTGGTGTCTGCTGTGCCATGTCTACACGTGTGGCTTCAATGTGGCGACTCACAACTGTTGGCACTAATCCAGACACCCTCCTCCCTTGCTTCTGGGATGTCCTCTGTGAATCACAGCTAGTTCCTTGTTCCAGAGTTTAATAACAGATTTTCCAAGTCCCATGAAAATTCTAGCTGTGGAAACAACCACATTTTTTAGATTGTTTGCCATTTTTTTCCTGATGGCCAATGCCACCAAGATCAGGTGTGGTCAAGTATGAATGGCGAGAGTGTCCTTTTTCTGTATTACCTGTGGCTTCATCTCCACCCCTCACAAAATGATGCAGATGTCTCAGCTCAGACATGAAGGGTGTTTAATTGTTTTTCCAGTGGTTCCCAACCGGGGAGTCGAATAGAACCTCTTCTGGAAATTCCCAAATGACACACAGATCTCCTACCTAACATCCCTCAATTCTGGCATGCCCATCGGGTGCACCATCACAGCTCTGGCTGTGGACTGTTGAAAACCCTGGTCCTGAACCTACAACATCACTTTTCAGAGTTAAAATTCCTTGGCTTTGAGACTTCTCTTATGGCAGTAAAGGGAGGGAACAGTTGTATCAAAAAGACCTTTGCTGCATTTCATTTTTGAATAACCTCTTCTTGCCCATTTCCTTAGCTGTGTTAGATACCAGGCACTCTCCCAGCCTGCCTTCAGTGACTCTACACCAGCAACCATGCCATCCCCACTCACCAAATTCAAACTCATACTCTTTAAAACATCTCCACCATCCCAGGCCACTCTCTCGCCCTGTCTGTCTGTCTGTCTGTCTGTCTGTCTGTCTGTCTGTCTGTCTGTCTCTGTCTCTCATTCTCTGTCTGTCTCTTGTCCCCACACCAATACATCTCTTGCATGAGATCTGTGATGTGGTATGATCTCTGTGACATTCCTTGGCTCTGGTCTGGCAAAATACTCCTACCACTAAAGCTAACAATCTGCCCTTTATACAAAGCAGAAGTTTCTGCTCTGAAAGATCTGTCATCCAGTGCTTGTCAGTGTATCGTGTACCAGTGCGTGTGTGGTGTATCAGTGTGTGCGCGGTGCACCTGTGTATCGCATCAGTGTGTGGTCCATCAAAAGCAGTGAGTCTAGGAAATTTGTTTTATTTCAAGCTTTCTGAAACCACACCATGAATGGTGGCCTGAGATTTCCTGGTTTCAGCTGGCACTGTTAGGTACCCTGTACTCATTTTGGGTTGGTGGAACCAGGAAGAAGTGTACCCACAGAGACCATGTCTCACCCCAGAAAACAAAACAAATAAAAAGCAAAGCATTTTCTTGCGTCTTCATACAAGGGTGGTCACGCTTTTCATAATGGAAGCAAATATTTTTGCTTTGAGAGTCATGTGATCTGTTTTTGCAATCTCTCAACTATGTCTTTGTAGCTAGAATACATGAACCGTCCAGGTGGGACTGTCTCCAGTAAGCTTTACTTACTAAACAGGCCACAGCGTCCTTTTGACTTAGGAGCCATTCTGCCGTTGTTCGGGACTTCGGCAGATCCCTGTGTTCTACAAGGCTCCCCTGGCTTTTTCTCTGCTGTCCAATTGACATGTTCTACTTTTTGACTCTCATGATAAGGTCACCATGGTCTGCTTTTAAAACAAGGTCTGCCAAGTTTTGTGTCTCAGCCACTTGAGTCTAAACTGACCCACACATGCTGGATTTTAAATCCTTCATACGGAGGCTTCTTCCAAGTGCCTTGCAACCTCTGTCAACCAAAGCTGTACTGTTCTCTTAACTAGGCCAAATCTCCAGTTTAAATGTCTCTCGGTGATGAAAAGAAATTGAACCCATGATAAACAAGCATAAGAAAGGCCAGCATCCCAGCCCTCCTGCCTGACTCACCTGGGCATACACAGTTGCATCGGATGCCCTGCTGGATGAAGTCTGCAGCCACAGACTTTGTGAGACCAATCACGGCCGCCTTGGTTGCACTGTACACACATCTGTTTTCCACTCCTGGGTGTGAAGGAATTAGAGACAGTTTCCTTCAGAGAGGAACACTGTGAGTTTTCCCCACTCAGCATTTTCATATTCCCACCAGCTCTCCTTTTATGTATTATTTATTTATAATAAGAAAATCGAAATCAGCTTTCCCTTTAAAGAATGATCAGCCTTGGGTCTTCTCCTGTAATGGGGATAGAGACAGTTTCTGAATGCAGAAAATGCTGCCGATATAGGCAGACCATGACTTAGACTTTGGTGTTGAGATGCTGCATGGCGTTTGTAGCAGTCACTCCCTGCTTACCATCAGTACAGGTGTAGGAAACCCTCACCCCTCTCTAGAGCTCCCCAAGGGAAGAAACAAAAAGCCCATCTCCCTTACATTCTGCTCACGTATATAGCATATGTTTATAAGAGAAAGAACGTCATCTCCACGACGACTTCATTTTAAACTCACAAACCCATCAGTTTCAGGCCGTGGCATTCTCTCCGTTTAGTGCTAGCCCTTTTGCTTGGCCTGTCTTTCAGGGCCTTGTGCTGCAAACTCACAAGCATAGGGCCTCTCACAGATGCTGTGTTTGTGCAAACCCCTGCTACCCTGAAGAATATGGAGTCCGAAGCTGAGTCTGGAGGTGCCCACCTACAACCTAGCACTTCAGAGGTGGGGGTGCGACGGGGAGGAGGAGTTCAAGCCGGATTTGGTTGCCTAGTGAATTTGAGGCCAGGGGCTTCCTGAGATGCTATTTATGAAAAGCACATGAAAATGTTGCTTGTCCCTTGTGCACTGAGAATCCTTTTTTTGTTTGGATTCTATGGTGATATTTTGTTTGTACAAATAAGGCCTGTCTGAGGGTCAGAGAATGGAGCTTGTCACTAGCTAACCACAGAGATCTGGAGGTCTGTACAGACAGACAGGAAGTGAGATAGCTGGGCAGAAACAGGATATAAGCAGGGAGAAATAAGAATCACTCTCTTGTCTGCTGAGACGCTAAGGAGGTAAGGAGTGCTGTAGCTTTCTGTTTCTCTCTGATCTCTCAGCATTTCCCTCTATATCTGACTCTGGCTTTTTGTTATCAAGACCAATTAAGAACTCCATTTGCAGGATTCAAGGGACATCCAGCTCAGCTTGCACTCAATATATCATTTTGAATCATTTCAGTGATAAATCTTTTTTTTTCTCCTATCTCAATTTTTACTTCCACGTATACAGAAGGAATAAAAAACAAAGACAGCCATTTTTAAATTTAATTTGGTGAGTTACAACAGGACTGACGACATAAGCCACTTAAAATCATTTTTTAAAAAAGCTGTTCTAAATTTTCATATGAGTTTTATGAATGTGTCTATGCTTGGTTCTGAAATCCACAGCTCATGAAAGTGCGTGCGTGTGTGCCTGTGTGTGTGTGTGTGTGTGTGTGTGTGTGTGTGTGTGTGTGTGTTTGTGAACTCAACCCCCCCACCCCAAGGAAGCCACTAGTACCTTTGATGCTGGAGGCCACAGAAGACATGTTGATAATGTTGCCAGATTTCTGAGCAAGCATCTGCGGAGACAAAGTAAAAACATCTCTACTCTGTGGGTTGAGACACATTGGCACTGACTCCTAGCCAGCTGGACCCTTTTCTTTGTTTTTTGTCTCTTTTTTTTGACACAGGCTCTTACATGATAGCCCAGCCTGGCCTTGGATTCCAGATCCTCACACTTAAGCCTCACAAGTGCTGGATGACAGGAGTGTACTACCAGGTTAGGCTCAATTTAATTACCTTATTAGCTGTTAACATTAAGCTATATGAAACATTCTTATGTGTGAAACCACAATCTTTGCTCATGCATTGCAGAGAGCTAGTAGCATGTCTAAACACCCATTGGCATTTATTTCTAAGGCATGCTACCACCTCCTGTGGGTTCAACATTATCGGTAAGTCCAAATGAAGCCTAAGCTAAATGGACATGGACAAACATAAGCGCGTTCCGGATGTGGGCAGATCATACTTTATCCAGCATGAGTGCGTTGAAGAGGTTTTAAACTCAGTGCTGTGTGGCATCACCCAGGAAACTGGAAGACAAAAGACACAGTCCCTGCCTACAGCAGACAACCAGTCTGATTAGAGTGCTTGATGTAACTAGAAGCCAGCAATAGTGGAGATATGTAGAGAGCCGGGGAGAGGATGGGACAGGAAGGGCCCCTCTGGGGCGGGGGAGCTGCTGAGGGGGAGGTAAAGGGCTAACACTATATTGTTAGAAGACAAACACCAAGGCGCTGCACGAGTAAGGTCTTCACGCGAGTAAGGTCTCCACGCGGGACCTGGGAGGTGGGGGTGGGTCTGGCTGGAACGGGAGCAATCAGGCTGCAGAGTGGGACCTAGGCTGCTGCGGAGAACTTGGGTTTGACACTGAGAGCACCGCGGTGACGGTGAAGGATAAGGGCAGAAGAGAACCTTCAATTTGGGGATCACAGAGATTACTCTGGTGCCAGGCACAGATGAGAGGAAGCAGAAAGCAGTGGTTTGGGAGAGCGTGGGAAAGCCGAGCTGCGGAGAGATCCAGGGCACAGGTGGAGATAGCTTGCTTGCTCAGTACCAACAGGGAGGATCTGCAGCACACTGAGAGGGAGCAGCAACACAGTAGGACAGCCATCCCCCAACCCAGTAGGACAGCCATCCCCCAGGGTAAGTGTGGCATCGTCACGAGGGTCTTTGATACCTACAAAGAACACTCCAGTGACTCACTTGGCACAACTTTGAAATGCAGATGGCTGGACCCTGTCCCTAATCTGGTCACGCACAATGAACAATGCTACTATGAATTTTAATTTGGATGTTATTGACCATTACTCAGATACATGTTTCGAGACAACAGACAAAGGTATGGGCACCTATGGATGCTTCTGCAGAAGAAACAGGGAGTCGAGAGAACTTCCGGTGTTGGGTACCAGTTTGAGTGAAGTCACTTGTCAGATGGAGTGCATGGTAAAAAGAACAATGGCAATGCAGGGGGAACAGTGACAGAGAGTTCAGGCAGCTGCTGGGGACAGAGCACAAGCCAGAGAACAGGAGGTCTGGCATGTCTGTGACATTATGAAGATGAATTAAACTTGGCTCTTTCCAGAAATTGATCTGGACAGGCAGCCTGAAGGACTTAGAGAGAAAGCTCTCTCCTGCTAGGGGAGTTCCTTTACCAGGTTTCAGAGGAAATGTAAGAAAGTAGTTTGTGACTGATGGATCTTGAGCTAGGGAGGCCAAGGTGATCTACTTCCTTGTGGCATTTTTCTTACTTTCCATGTACATACTTGGGACTAATTAGACCCAAGATCAAAGAGCACAGGGCAGACTGCAAGGCACTGGGACGCATGGGCTAACCACACGGGAGGCTGATGTGACCAACCGTGTCAAGGGGTTCATAGAGGGGAAGCAACATTTTACTTCCATGTGTCTTTTCCTTTCCTTTTCTTTTCCTCTCATTCTCTCTCTCTCTCTCTCTCTCTCTCTCTCTCTCTCTCTCTCTCTCTCTCTCTCTCTCTCCCTCCCTCCCTCCCTCCCTCCCTCCCCCCTCTCTCTTCCTTCCTTTGTTTTGAGACAAGGTTTCTCTGTATAGCCCTGCCTGTCCTGGAACTCCCTTTGTAAACTATTCTGGTCTTGAACTCGCAGAGATCCTCTGCCTTTTATTAGTGCTGGGACTAAAGCTGTGTGCCACCACGCCAGGCTGCAATGTGCCTTCGTACATGATAAAGGGGATCATAAAGCCAGGCACAATGGCTCCCGAGCTGCCCCCTTTAATCCTATTACTCAGAAGCCTGCAGTTATTATAGGAAGTTGTTCCTGGAACTGAACCCAGGGCCTCTGAAAAAATAGCAAGTGCTCTTAACTTCTGAGTCATCCTCCTGCCTGGAAACACAGCGAGTTCCAAAGGTCCCGTTAAAGCACTAATCAAGTACTCAAAGGCAAACCTTCAACTGGGCGGAGTGGCAAATGCCATTAATCCCATCACATGGGAGGCAGAGGCAGGCAGATCTCTGTGAGTTCAAAGGCCAATTTGGTCTACTTTGTGAGTTCCAGGATAGTCAGAGCAGCATAGTGAACCAGTGTCTCAGGGAAATAAAAGCATATCTTCGTTGCAACTGAGCTGGTTCTGTCTTCCGTCAGGCCCATTCACTGCCTGCTACTACCGGTTTAAAAGCTCATGTCAGATCAGATCGGGGTTACAGACCTCCTACACTCAACCCTTCCAGAGCACCCAGAAGAGCTCACTCTAGAAGGCATGTGATGATTTGTTTGAAAAGTACAATGTAGGTCGAGCATGGTGGGGTACACTTTTAATCCCAGCACAGAGACAAGCAGATCTCTATGAGTTTGAGGCCAGCCTGGTCTATATCCACCAGCCAGGGCTACATAGTGAGACTGTGTCCCAAGAGAAAGGGGCTAGAGAGATGGCTCAGTGATTAAGAGCGCTGGCTGCTTCTGCTGCCTGAAATTCCAGTCCAGAGGATGCGATGCCTTCTTCTGGCCTCTGGGAGTACACAGATACCCATGCAGGTAAGACACCCCCACACATAAAATATCAGAATAAAGCAACTAAAGAAAACTCACAATTCTTTGTGATGGGAAAAATCCCCGGGGGCATAAGCACCTTGACTGTGTATGCTCAGACTTGGAAGGGTGAGTGAGCCACTGGGCTTTATAAACTGAGTCTGATCACTTGCTTATGGCATGAGCCTCGGCTCCTTTCCTCCTGTCTCAAGTTCGTCCTCTGTGTAGTCAGCTGATGTGATGAAACCTCACTCTCCTCGTGGGACCCTTCGGCTCCTGAAGCAGGAAGCTAGTCCATCTCTTCAGACACTCCCTCCCTCCCTTTCTCTCTCTCTGAGAATCCCAGTTTGCCAGTGAGGTTCAAGAGGGCCTCATCTTTACCCCAGCTCCTTTGTCTGTGTGGTACTCATAGTTGCCAGTGTATATTACATGTCAACTGAGTTTCTCAGCCCTCCAAAATGGGAACTCTCTTCAAGAAAGAACTTTGTTAGGTTCACTGGAGGGTCTCCTTGGTGTAGCATGGAGCCTGGTACGTTGAAACGCTTAATCAATATCCCCTGAATGTAAGAACTGGAAGGTTGAACAGATTAATCTCCATAAAGAGCCTTGCTGTAAATGCTCTATGTACATGAGTCAACGTGCTAGCTATGATCACACTCAAACACACATGCATAAAACTCTCTGCACCCAGTGTGAGAGCTCACACCCTGGATGCTGCCAGTCCTCTTACTTTGGGAAGGAATGCCTTGATCATCAGGTACATGCTGCGGACGTTGAGATTCATTGAGAAGTCCCAGTCTTTTTCCTCGCAATCCAGGATGGTCCCATGGTGGACAAAACTGAAGGAGTGATTAACAGGGAGGGAAACATGTCAAAACTCACCAGGAAGGTACTTGCTACCAGGCCTTGTGTAGAACCCCTGGGATTATAAGAACAAAACAACACACACAAACTCCTGCAATGACAACCTTCTTCTCAACAGAGTGGTGGTGGTGCATGCCTTTAGTCCTAGCACTCAGGGGGCTGTCTACGTTCGAGACCAGTCTGGTCTACAGAGTGAGTTCCAGGACAGCCAGTGTCATTACACAGAGAAATCCTGTCTTGAGACAAACAACAACAAAACCCTCAACTTAAAAAAATCTATTTAATGATCACTTTTATTGTCAAGTATAAGTTAGACCATTATCCCTTTTCCTTTTTAAGACTCTATACAACTCAAAATAGTATAATTTCACATATTATGTTAGTAAGCAATGCAACATTTTTATGTGAAAACATCCCTTTTCAGGGCTGGCGGATAAAGATGTTGGTTTCCAAACCTGATGACCCAAGCTCCATCTCTGGGACCCACAAAATGGAAATAAAGAACCAACTCCAGCTGGTTGTGTGACTGTCACACATGTGGACAACACTCACAAAATGCATAAATGTAATTAAAAAAAAAAAGAATTGAAACTGGGCATGGTGGCACACTCCTTTTAATCTCAGCACTCTGGGGTAGAGGCAGGCAGGTTTCATGAGTATGAGGCTAACCTGCTCTACAGACTGAGTTCCAGGCCAGCCAGAGCTACAAGGGGAGACCCTGTCTAAATAAAAAAGGATAGGCCAGAACATGGCTCTTGCGGCCATGTCTAGAGACTTGAGTTCAGTTCCCAGAACTTGTCTTGTGCCCTCCACATATATGCCATAGAGCTCTCTCACACACATTAAAAACAAAGAAAAAGGAGAAAAACAAAACAAAACAACAACCCCCCCCAAAAAAAACCCCCACAAATCCCAATCGTCCTTTTGGAAGAACAAAGCAGGAACTGCCAAACATAAGAACCTCAATACCAGGGGCTTTGGAAACTAGTGCTGTAAAAACAGAAAACAAGTGAGGACAGCTGTTCCATTGGATTCCTGTTTCTAGGGTGACAGTGCCCTCAGGTGGCACAGGCTAAAGTTCTACATGGAAGTCAAAACTGGGAGGAAAAGCAGTGTCTCCAAATACCGGTATAGAGAAGTAACACTGTGGCTGTTTGCTTGTAGCACAGTTGTAGCACAGTGCACAAACCCTCCAACATCAGTGCAGCAAAGCAACAGTGTGGATGTTTGTGTCTTTCACTGTGCACAACGAAGAAAGAACAGACAAAATCCTAAAATCAATCTTGCCCCCTTGCTATTCCTCAAGGACACTTCCTGAATATGGCAGCCTTACAGACTTGGTCCTCTGCTGAGGCTACTTAGTCAAATACAAGATGTAGTCGGGGATGGTTCCTACGTACTCCAGGACTTCTGGTAGTCACTCGTCAGCTTCCCATACCAAGAACCATAGTTTCCTGCAACTTCTGCAATGCTAAAGACTGAAAGGATGCTCGCAAACCAATAGCTGTGTCTCCAGATACAGCCTCGTGGAAGGACAGACAGATCATTTATGAAAGGTCAGGAGTCACCGTTTTGCTTAATTTCCATATTTTGCATCAGTATCCCCTCCCTTCCTTAGCTTTAATTGCCTGTGGGCCCCAAGTCCATGTCAAATGACATAGCTGTCCCTTTGCTAAGTGATGTGTGACATCTAGCCTGACTTCCCAAGGAATATGCCAACTAATCGTTCCTTTATCCTACCACTATTCATTTAATAAAATCAGAAAACTTTCTCAGGGTGAAATAAAAGGTTTAAAATTACCCAGCAACATTAAAGAGAACATCAATTCTTTCAACTTGTGAGGCAAACTGATCAATTTGCTTTTTCTTTGTGACATCAAGGACTCGAGTTTGAATACCTGAAGAATAGAGTAAAAGACAATTTTTTTTTTTTTACGTAGAATCCATAAAATTAGTAACTGTGAACATTTGGCTGTCTTGTGGTGTAACATGTGAAGAATACAGCATTTCCATTTAGGCTGCATAGGACTTGCAGCCAACGCTGGAGTTTTGGCCATCTCAAGAGTGTCATTAAAATGCACAAATCTTAGGCTGGAGACATGGCTCAGTGGCTAAAAGCACTTACTGTTCTATGAGAGGACGTGCGCTCACATCCCAGCTGTCACATTAGGTGACTCACAGATGCCTGGAACTCCAGCTCTGAGGGATCTTATACCTCCTTCTGGCCTCTGTGCACTCTCTCTCTCTCTCCCTCTCTCTCTCTCTCTCTCTCTCTCTCTCTCTCTCTCTCTCTCTCTCTCTCTCCCTCTCTCTCTCTCTCTCTCTCTCTCTCTCTCTCTCTATCTCTCTCTCTCTCTCTCTCTCTCTCTCTCTCTCTCTCTCTCTCTCTCTCTCTCTCTCTCTCTCTCTCTCTCTCTCTCTCTCTCTCTCTCTCCCTCTCTCTCTCTCTCTCTCTCTCTCTCTCTCTCCCTCCCTCTCTCTTTCTCTCTCTCTCCCTCCCTCCCTCTCTCTCTCTCTCTCTCTCTCTCTCTCTCTCTCTCTCTCTCTCTCTCTCCCTCCCTCCCTCCCTCCCTCCCTCCCTCTCTCTCTCTCTCTCTCTCTCTCTCTCTCTCTCTCTCTCTCTCTCTCTCTCTCTCTCTCTCCTCTCCCCCCCTCTCACATACACAGAATAAAATACATCTTAAAAACAAAACAAAACAAAATCCCTTCTAAAGATGTACAGATCTTAAAGTGGCATCTTCAGCCACTCCAATAAGATCTCTGCTAGGGTCTGCACAGATAGTTCAGCAGTTAAGTGCTGTCGGCTTTTTCATACTATCTGGGTTTGATTCTTGTCACCCCTGTGGTGGTTAACAACTGTATTTAACTCTAGTTCCAGAGGCTCCATAGCCCTCTTTTGGCCTCTATGGGTATTATACTTGGCGTCAGCAGGCAACTACATTTAAGACAAAAATTAAAAAAATTGTAAGATGAAAATTTCTGTGTGACACAGGGGGTTCCACCGTTTCATGAAATGTCTCCATTTTCCTTCCAGGAAAATAAAAAGTATTGATAAAAACACAAACAAATAAGAGATTAACAAATTTCCTATTGCCTTTTAGCTTTTAATGGGGCTGCAAGCATTTTTGCAAGAACTCAAGAGGATCCTATCGCGTTTCTGGGGACAAGGCTACTCCAGGAGTTATGAACAGCGGTGGAGTTGTCATTAATAGTTAACCCCACAGCTGTTAATTCTCACAGAACTTTGTAACTGAGAGCAAAATCCCTCAACATGTACAGTAAAAAACCTTAAGTATGTCCCTTCAGATCCCTACACTTCTGCCTGTACAGACTATTTTCTGTAGGTCACAGAACACACGAAGGAGCTGGGCTCTGAGACCGGTGTCTGGAGCAGCTAGAACTTGCTTTCCGTGCTCAGTATCTCTGCTTTCTAATACCGGGCCAGTTCTGAATCCGCAGTCAAGTTACTCACCTGGGTACTTTTCCAGCTCCTGGAGTTTGGACTCATTGATGTCTGTGGCTATGACTTTGGCTCCTTCTTTTGCAAAAGCCTGCCAGAAAGGAAATAGAAATCAGTCCTCTGTTTACTTGAATAAACTGCTCTCAAAAGTGGAAACCATTTTCTTCCCCAAAGTATTTTTATTGTTTTTCCTATAAAATATGTAGAATTTCTGTCTATCGAGTCTCATTTCCCCTTACCCCACCATAATTCTTTTTGTCAGTCACCTGACTTTGTCTTTTTTGTCAAACAATATAGCATTTTCTTTTAAGACTCTAACTCGAGGCTGGAGAGATGGCTCAGCTATTAAAAGCTGGCTGCTCTTCCAGAGGACCCATATGGCAGCTCACAATTGTCTGTATCTCCAGCTCCAGTAGACCTGATAACCTCTCCTGACCTCTGCAGGCACCAGCTATGCACTTGGCGTACATATACACATATAGGCAAAGCACTTAGATACATAAAATAAATATAAAGAAATTTATTTTTTTTAACCCTCTAACTCAGAGCTGGATGTTAATACACTCCTTTAATCCAGCACTTGAGAAGCAGAAGCATAGGGGATCTCTGTGAGTTTGCAGTCAACCTGGTCTACACAGAGTTCTAGGCCAGCCAGGGCTACACAGTGAGACCCCGTTTCAATAAACAAACAAACAATTTCCCCAACACCTGTTTATGAAATAATGTTGCTATTCCATGATGAGACCCCATCTATGTTTTCTTTTTTTTTTTAACATTTTTTTTTATCATGTATGTGTTTGTGTGTGTAGGCATGTGACGGTAAGAGGATAACGTTGTGGAGTCATTTTCTTCTTCCTTTTTCCAGGGGTCGAGCTTCGGTCTCAGGGCTTGGATGACAGGGCCTTTACCTGCTGGGTGGGCTCTGACTTCCATGTGCCATTTGTAGGCAACGAGTAAAAACTTAATAAGACAAAAACAAGAAGATTCCCTCCAAGGACCACAGCAGCGGCAGCTTCAGAAATGCCAGATCACGCTCAGCATTGCATTCCTAGTACGCAGCCAGTCAGCTCGGGGTGCAATGAGGGAGAAACTGAGGCACAAAATGACCAGAGTTTGATAACTCTGGGGTCTTAATCGTAAACTGACACAGTCACGGAGCCCTCTAGAGCGCTGCGGTCAAGTCAGTTTATCACAGTGCAGAAAAGTTGGGGCAGAGAAACATGATTCTCGTGATGGCACTGAAGCACAAGGAGTCCCTTTCTCCTCCTCTGTGGGGAACTTTTCTCTTGAGCATAAAATGCCTGGGCTGGCAAGATAGCTCAGCAGATAAGGGCGTGTGAGGAAATTCCCACACAGCAGGCGCTCCCTCCCTACCTGGGTTAGTCACAAACCGCCTCCAAACACAGAGCGATCCTTTATTAAGCAGGGAAGAAAAGTTAAAGTGGCAGCTTTCTGACTCAGGCATGACAGCAGCCAGTGTGACCTCGCAGGTGTGATTTTTAAGAGTGCGCTAGGACAAGGTGGTAGGTTTTGACTGGGCAGGCTGGGATGAGGTGGTAGGTTTTGATTGGGCATGTTCATTAGGTGAACCAAAGGATGCTTTTGGTTGATGGACTTTGGTGGCTGCCTCGGGAATGAGTCTGGAATAAGAAAGTGTCCAATAAGGGAATCCACCTTGGTGGCTAGCTTTAGGGATGTAATCTATGGTTTACAAGGGGGGAGGGAAGAGGTGAGGGCAAAGCCTCCTAGTGCCTGTTTGCCAAGCCCAGGCCTGCTAGAGCCCTTCAGTACTTACTATACAGGCCTAGAGACCTGAGTTCAATCCCTGCAATTCATGTCAAAGAGAAAGGAGAGGACCAATTCCACAGGGTGGTCTTCTGACCTCCATATTTCACCGTGGTGCATGAGTTACCGCCGCTACACACACACACACACACACACACACACACACACACACACACACACACATACACACACACACACCACATACACACACACAGACACACACACACCACATACACACACACACACACCACATACACACACACACACCACATACACACACACACACCACATACACACACACAGACACACACACACACCACAAACACACACACACCACATACACACCACACACACACACACACACCACACACACACACACACATGCATACTCACACACACACACACATATACACACACACCACATACATACACACACACCACATACACACACACACATACACACCACATACACACACACAGACACACACACACACACCACATACTACACACACATGCATACTCACACACACAAACACACACCACATACACACACACATGCATACTCACACACACACACACACCACATCACACACACATACACACACACACCACATACACACACACACATACACACACACCACATATACACACACACACATGCATACTCACACACACCCACACAGACACACACACCACAAACACACACACACACACCACATACACACACCACACACATACACACACACACCACACACACACACACACATACATACTCACACACACACACAGACACACACACCACAAACACACACACACCACATACACACCACACACACACACACACCACACACACACATGCATACTCACACACACACACACACCAAATACACACACACACATACACACACACCACATACACACACACATGCATACTCACACACACACACACAGACACACACACCACAAACACACACACACCACATACACACCACACACACACACCACACACACACACACACACATGCATACTCACACACACACACACTCACGCTCACACACACAAAGGCACACACATGCACGCTCACACACATACACAAACACACACACATGCTCACACACGCGCACACACGCACACCACATACACATACTAATAAATTGAAAACGACAGACATAGTAAAGGTAAAAACAGAATTGAAAAGGATACAGATAGCTCAGTGGTAGGAGTGTATGCTTAGCATGCTTGAGGTCCTGGGTTCAATTCCAAGCTGCAGAAAGGAAGAAAAATAAGAAGAAAACCAAAGGAAGGGAAGAAGAAAGATAAGGGAAAAGGAATAGGAAACAATAAATGAGAACAAATAACCAATGCTTGCCTGCCCATCTGCAGGCTGTGACAGTAAGGCTGGGCGGGTGTGAACTTACTAATGCAGAGGCACGGCCGATCCCTTGAGCAGCAGCTGTCAGGACAATAACCTTCCCTTCCAGTCTGCCCATGGTGGAACCTGCAGCCCAATCCAAAGACACATGCCTTTAATTGTAGCGGATCAACTGTGCAGGCGGTAGGTAACATCTGGAATGAACACATCAACCTGCTCCTTTAAGAACATGGAGAAAGGGCATCTGTACACACTGTCCCATCATCCATACTCCCCTGGATGCTCGCTGAAGCGATGCCTGGGGAGGGACACTGGGCTGGTGTCCAGGCTTTGCTTCCTTCTCTGATACTGAGAAGGATACTGTGATGCTTCTGTGATGCTGAGACCAGAGAGGACAGTTCCTCCCTCACAGCCCCACTGCCTAGCCCGCCTTTTATGGCAGCCTTCCTGTCTGTCCTCGCTATTTGGGGCTGTTTTCCAGTTTCTCTTCTGAAAACTGTTAACCACAGCCACACCATTTTGAAAAGTTCCAACAGTTTCCCGAAACCTCAGGAATCAGCATCACAGGATTAAAGTCACTTGTTTTCCTAGATCCCCCTCCCTGCCCACCCTCCCGCGCACCCCAAAGCCCCCTGATAGCCTCGGGCCAAAGGAGATTGCTTATCCACCCATCCGTCACCGGACATTACTTGTCACTATTATTTGGTCAATGCTAGCAAAGGCAACGGATGCGCAGACACCTCCTTTCTGCCCCTCGTTTGTGTCCTGTAGCTACCTCGCAGAGGTCGGGCTCTGAAATAAAAGCCTCACTGTCACAAGTCACCTGTTCCCTCGTCTAGACTTTTGCTGAGGCACAGAGGCAGACCCTTGAGGTTTTTCCTCGCCCCTTGAAAAGATTTCACAGTGGGCCTTCAGGTTCTCTGACCGAAGGGCTGGGAAGTCAAACCCTAGCCCATGCCTTCCTTTCGCAGAAGAGCACCAGGATCCTGTCAGCAGGATTGTAACAGCAGGCAGGAGCCATTCTGCCTGCTGTTACAAAGTGTCTGACTCCGTTTTGAAGGCAGGAGCCATTCAAACAGACAAACAAGTTTTTGTCTGGAACCTGACCTGCCCCAAGCCATGGCCTTGACTTGTTTTTTGGGAACACACAAACCCTCCCAGTTTGCAGGGTGACCACAGCAGGATGGCTGCAGCGTTTTTCAGTATTCTGTACTTAATGCTCCATTGTTTTCTGTAAACCTGCTTTGCAACTACTCCTGATTTTACTCCTTAAAAGGATCCTAAGACTCAGAGCTGTGTGCTCTCTCTCTCTCTCTGAACTTTATTTTCTTCTCTTACATACCAACTACAGTTCCCGCTCCCACCCCTCTTCTCCCCCACTGCCCCTCCCCATCTGAGGCCTCCCATGGGGAGTCAATAAAGCCTGGCGCACTGGCTGCTCGCTTTAGCCTGATTTAGGAGGCAGCCACCGGCCACTCTCAGTTCACTCCAGTAAAAACCAAGATGGCGCCCGGCCGTGGTGCGTGCCTTAGAGAAGGGGTGGCCAGGCCACAGAGAAGGGAACAGTGATTTGAAAAGTTCGTTTGCTGCAGCTACCAAACAGGGAGAACCTATTGGATGAATGTGAAGTCTTCACATTCCCTGTGCTCAGCCATCCTCCAAAAAAGTGCAGGGGCCAGCCTTGGCTGGAGGGCATGTACTTTGTCCTATTTTTTTTTTAATGTTTTAAAAGTGATTTACTTATTTTTATTTTATTTGTATTTGTGTTCTGTCTGCATGCATGTCTGTGTGAGGGTGTTACAGTCAGGTGTGAGCTTCCATGTAGGTGCTGGGAATTGAGCCCGGGTCCTTTGGAAGAACACCCAAAGCAATCTCTCCAGCCCCCCCCCCCCTTTCTTTTGAGCTTACCTGTTTTCTTTGGCTAGGTGCAGCTCTTAGGTGTTTTTGTTTCTGCTTTTGCCCCTCCGTAGCGATGTCCCTTGACCCCACACCCCATGCGCCCTTACTTCTTTCCGTCTTTCACATTTGCTCCTAACTCCACAGGAGAAAGTGCTAGTTACTCTTGCCCACAACTGGCTCCGAGGCCATCAGGGAAAGCATCGGGGATTTTTAGATTTGTATTTTAGGGTCTATCCCTGCCAGAACAGAGCTGGGCAGGGGCAGTGAGTCAGTAGGAACAGGAAATGGCTGCAGTTGTCTAAGAGTGTCTGGAAGGCATTGCATCGATAGCTCTGAAACCCTGGTCAAACACACCTCCGGCTTCAGCCCCATGGGTGACCAGGCCCTGTCTGTCATCTGGAAGCTCTCCCCACCCACCTTGTCTCCATCCAAACGCAGGTTCAAGAGAATGCTGCACTGTTCTACCCCCCCCCCCAGCAGGATTTAGGTGCCCATTACTGTGTACATCCTCCAGTAACTGACCCTGGGGACACCTTTGTTCTCCATTCACACACTGGGGCAGACCACCACGGATGGATTATAGACCTTGTGTGTCACCTCCTTAGGCACCCCACCCCACCTCACTGTAGGTCACCCTCACGGTGCAGACTCAGGGTGCTTCTACCCAAGTCGGCTTCATCCTTTTCCTCCCATCCTCTCTCTGGTCCTCCAGGCTGGGAAGCTTCTCTTATCGTTACCTGGTTCCTTTTCATTTCCTTTCACCACAGTCTGCCGAATAAGAGCCACGCCTCTTGGGTTCCTATTACAGCCCCCACCCCAAGATCCAGCCTGCCACAGTCACATGGTAAAAGGGAGCTTCTGGCACCAACCAGCATCCCACCAGGCTGTGCTCCAAACACGTTCGCGTGTAGGACACGAGAAAGGCGGTTTTCCCTGGGCCTCCCTCCTCTGATACAGTATGCCTTCACTGACACACACACACACAGAGAAAACTCGCTTTGAGTGCGGCAGGAGTTGAGAGAAAGGCAACTTGTGCCTTTAGAAAGGGCTCCAGCAGTCCCTGCCTCCCCCACACCTGAGTACCGGGACCTCCACCCTCTGAAGCGGCGGACCTCACCCTTCCTGATGCTGTCACGCTTTAGTACCGTTCCTCATGTTGCGGCGACCCTCAACCATAAGGTCTCCTCCTTGCTAGATCGTAACTGTGTTTTGCTACTGTTATGAATCGCAATGTGAGTATCTGATAAGTGACCTGTCCATAGGGGTTGTGACCCACTGGTTGAGAACCAGCGAGGGCATCTGCTACAGGCTTCCTTAAGCATCTCCATGTCCCCGGTGGTGCCCAGGGCACAAAGGTTCTGTTCTGGAACTAGATGATTTAGGGGGTCAAAGCCCCGAGGTTAGGTATGCAGAATTCTCAAAGCAACATGGATTGAAGCCGGGTGTGTGTGTGTGTGTGTGTGTGTGTGTGTGTGTGTGGAACATATGCAGAAACTGTAAAGTAACTCTAAACCACGGTGGCTTTCCTACTCTAAAGACTGCAGTAAAACTCTGGATTTCTAGATTTCTTTTTATTAGGAGAGGCTCGAGCACTTTCAGGAATTCCAAATATTTTCACAAGCCAACGTTTACTTAGGACAGACACTGGAAAAGATCTCTTTCTTTGGCTATTTTCAAACTCTAAAAAATAGAGGAGGATTTCTGACCCCCTTAAGGAGATATCCCATCCTAAAAGAGCAAGGCAACAAACGTTATACCTCCCTTTCCCCACAGTTTTGTTATAAACTACTAGAAATACCTTACTTTAAAATATGGGGTCCTCACAGTCCTCTGGATCCCTTCAGAAGACAGACTTCAGATCTTGTGCAGAAGTCACATGCTGACTAAATGCATGCTGGGAGGTGGAGTTCGGGTTCCTCCTGAGACCTTTGCTAGTTGTGGTTTTGTGAGTTTTTAAAAGAGGCGTTGAACTTTAATGCGTCCATGTTGCCATCTAGTGGACAGAATGCAGAACTGTTAATGCCGAGCAGGAAGTCCAGTCTTTTGTTTGCATGTGATATTGCATGTGATTTTGTTTGCATGCTATTGGCCAGTGATATTGAGTGACCAGCAAACTGTAGGTGGAAGGCAGCAGGACAACAAGCAAGGAACCCAAGGCACTGAACATTCCAGTCACCCTAGCCTGAACCCAGCCTGTTTGTGGGGAGGAAAAGGAAACTTCCGTGACTAAGGTCTAGTTCTGGCATTAACCTCTTATGTGTAGTTGAGTCTAACACACGTTCACCTGCAGCTGCAGAACGCTGGCATCCTGGCTACACTGGGCCTGGGCATGGTGGGGCGCACCCAGCTTGAATGGAGCCTTGAAAGGAACAGAGTGGAGCAACAGAAAATCAAGAAAATGAAGAAAACGGCTACGAAGCCTAAAGGGAAGGCGTCGATCTGGCGGGCTCTCTTGGCATGACCAGAGACTTGCGGGTGAATCTGATCGGCGTGATTGGGGACAGTGAGTATGTAGGTCATGTGTGAATGTCCTACATAAGTCGCGGCACTCAATACACGCGTGGCACACTTTGCCACGGCCTCTTGCGCTGTGAAGGCTACAAAACAAAGCTCCTTTGTTGCCAGGCTGGCCGCCCCACACATCTGGCCAGGGAGATGCAGGCTGCACTTCTGAGGGTTTCCTTTTTGAAGGGCAGAGTGATGCCTCTCAGGAGGTTCTGGCTCCAGCTCCTCTTTCTGAGCAGCAGCTGTGGTGTGGGTTTAATGGTCGGATGCACACGGGGAAGGACAGCAGAGCAAGACAAGGAGCTGGCCCTTCAAGGCCGGTTTGGGTGACCCCTCTGCACTCTGTGGGTGCAGAAACTTGTGAACACTGCTTGTCAGTGTTTTGTGTTTGTTGCTGCTGGTGTTACCTGGAGCTGACTTGGTTAGGAGTAATGAAAACAGACAAAACAAAATCACAGGCCTGGCTATCTTGCTCAGTGCTAGCCTCACATGCCACAGGCCATGGGTTCCTTCAGTTTCTAGCACCTCATGAGCCCCAGCATGGTGGCACGACGCCTGTGATCCCAGCTCAAGGAGGAAATGTAGGAGGATCATGAAGGTTGCCTAGTAATTTCAAGGCCAGCTTGAATCACAGGAGATCCTTACTCAAAACAGGAACCAACCTCTCTCAAACGCAGGGAAAAAATAAAAATAAAATAAAGAGGCCTGGTTTAAAAATAAAAAGACTTGGGCAAGTCCCATGTCTCTCCTCGGTAGCTGAGTAAACAAGACCTGTAAAATGGCAAACTCAACAGTTCTTATATGGGAAAGGAGAATAAAACAGCAATTATACCAAGGATGCTCCAAGGAGGGGGTGTGGTGTGCAAGCCCGGTAGCCCAGTGTCTGACAGACACATGCGGGATAGTGTCAGCTTTTTACAGAGGAGCTGGTGTTACTGAAAGTATCGTTGCCTTTTAGTTCTGCACGGGTCCTTCAGGCTCTGCAGGGCCCCTGCTGCCCGGCAATGCTCTTCCCTGTTTCACAAAGACCCTAGTGCTGAATCCAGTGGTGAGCTCACATCTGGCTGCGCTCCTTGTGTTAATAAACATGTCTTTCCCTCTACTTTCCAGGGATTTGAAAAAGACTTTTTATATCGAGAGGGTTCTGAGACCGACTTCTGCATCTCTTTCTTAACATTGAACATTTAAATCCAAGGGACACGTCTGTAGTCCCTGGACTTGGGAGGCCAAGGTAGGAGATTCCAAGGACAAATGGCTTCACAACAGGACCTATTCTCAGAAGAAGAAAAATCCCCATCCAGATGTAATTTCAGTCCGGAGAAAAGTGGGACTGTAGGAACACCAGGCCACTCCTGCATGTGGCTCTGGCAGCCCTTGCCTCCTCCCCAGTTCCATCCGCCTTGCTAAACACTGTTAGATAGCATCCCTGAAGCTAGCCCCCAAGGTCTGTTACGAGAAAGTCTCCCCCCCCCCCCAGCTGGCCAGTTGCTATCATTGTTTATCGGCTGCTCTGTCTTAATGATTAACCCATTTCGACTATTCTAAGTATTTCCATGTGGCTCATCTTACTGGAGAGCGGTGGGCCGGCGTCTTGCTCTCTTTTGGCTCTCCTTGCGGACTCCTCCTTCCTACTTCCTCTTTCCTCCTAGTCTTCTAGTCCCCTCCTATCTTGCTTTCCTATTGGCCAACAGTGTTTTATTCATTAACCAGTATGAGAAACATATTTACAGAATAACCATCTTCCATCATCTCCTCTTTTCTGTCTAATATAAAAAGAAGGGTTTTAACCTTAACATAGCAAAATATATCACACAACAGTTATCAAATAAGAATCACAGTTAGCAATATTTAGTCCATTAACATTTAGCAAGATTTAAAGAAAGTCTCTCCATGTTGACTCCCCCTTACTACTTCCTCTTTCCTCCTAGTCTCTTAGCCCCGCCTATCTTGCTTTCCTATTGGCCAGCAGTGCTTTATTCATTAGCCAGTATGAGAAACATATTTACAGAATAACATCTCCCATCAAAGGTCCATTCTCTTATTTGGCCATTGCCTCCTCCTGGGGCTGGCTACCAAGGTCCAGCTATCAAAGTATTGAAATCTAGCAATCAAAAGGTACCCCCTCTCCTTGAAAGGAAGGACCATGTGAACAAGGGGGGGGGGTCAAGACCATGATGGGGAAAAGCAGAGGCAGCTGACCTGAGCTAGTGGGAGCTCACGTGGGCTATGGGGAACCTGCATGGGATGGAACTAGACCCTCTGAATGTGGGTGACAGTTATGTGAGTTCATCTGTTGGGGGAACCAGGACTTGTCCCAGGGACATGAACTGGCTTTTTGGAATCCATTCCCTTTGGTGGGACACCTTGTTTAGCCTTGATACAGGGGGGAGGGGCTGGGTCCTGCCTCAACTTGGTATGCCAGACCTTTTACTCCCCAAGGAAGGCCTTTCCCCCTGTGATGACTGGATGGGGATGGGAAGGGGGAGAGGATGGGGGGAGAGAAGGAGGGGGAACTGGGGTTGGCATGTAAAATGAAAAATAAAATTTTAAATAAAAAGATGTCCCCTTTGGTTCACCTAATTAATATGCCCAGTTAATATTAAATACCTCATCCTAACACAGGGTTCCCCTGTTATCTTTGTAAACTATTTTCCTATGTGCTACGTCTGTCTCAGGAATTCCTTTGTCCTCTGAAACAAGTACCCCTGCCTCCTTTCCCTTGTTCCTTTCTGCCGTGTCCCTCTGAGGCAAATACATCTCCTTTGTGCTGAGATCTTGGTCTTGGGGTCCTGAGCTGATAACTTTTCTCATATGGTTCTGTGAACCAGATTCAGTCTACAGGAGCCCCTTAGTTCAGTTTTCACATTAGACCTCCCGGTGCGGGCCTTCTTCCAGCATCAGCTAACTGGGTTTTCATTGTGAAGAGAGACCATGACAAGAGCAACTCTTAGAAAGAGAACATTTAATTGGGGTGGCCTCAAGGCTGTTGAGGCTGAAGCGGAGACTTTGAAGCTTTGGGGAGCCTGTGGTGCACTCGATCTGTAAAAAGTAGGGAAGGGTTTTGTAGATTGCAGTGTCTGTAAGGAGGGAACCTAAAGGACACAGAAAGATGGTAAGGCTGAGGAAGGTCTGTCTGGTTTTCAGAGACACATGTGTCAAGCTGAAATGCCTAAGGCAAAAATCAATAGACAGCTAAGTGGAGAGTGTGCTAAGGAGCTTCTGGAAGGCTTTAAACCCCGATGAGTTCACAGAGGACACCTGTGACCGGTGAAGGTGGCCCAAAGGATGGAACCATTTCCTGATGTATTAGGCCTTGCTTACACCCCACTTTAGCATCTTCCTAGTTCTGGAATCACATGACACTTGCTGAAAACAGACTTTCAGAGTGCTTCACCAAGGTTATTTCTATTATTTGCTATGGGATGGTGGTTTGGGGTGTTGGCTTACGAGGCCCATCTCTGAAAAAAGTTTTGTTATATAAATGACATAATGCTACTCTGTGACCTGCGTTTTGCAAGTTTGGAAAGTCATTGGAGAGACAAGGTACTTCCACCTACATTACAACCCTACTGGGACTGGGTGCATTGAAAAGAAAAAAAAAAAATGCAAAAGATTCCCTAATGGGTGGAAAAGAACACCCCTTGCCATAAGGTTATTGAATGAAAACCCCAGTGCCAGTGGTGGGCTACCTCCGTGTGAACTGTTGGCTAGGGAAGCCCTCTAGGCCTCACAAACCATAAGGGCTTATTGCTTTTGATGTATGTCAAAACCAGACAGTAAGACCCCGTTCCTGGAGACACCACATGTACATGCTGTGACTGGACTGAACTGGAAACTGCCTTCACAGTGCCAAAGGAGCCACGTAGGTTGCTAGTGAACTGTCATCAACGGTCCTACGGACCAGGCGTGCTAAGGTACCAAACACCAGACACGATGGACCTGCTTGTGCAATAGTGGCTTGGCTGTCATGGGGGAGACCAGCAGCCTCCTGGTGAAGGCCTGCTCCACGAGAGGGTTCATGGAGCACTATAAAAACTTGTGGCCAGGGAGGTCATAGGTGGTATTCACACTTTGGTCTGTCGTGGGCTATCTATCTGGGGTGAGTAGACATGTGTGTTCTGTCTTTCCAGAAAAAGTTTTGGCATATGAAAAAGCTTTATATTTAATTTTATGTGCTGTGTTCTAGAATGGTCTAAGTCATATATGAGTAGCTTTAATGAAATGTATACATGTTGTGCCCATATGGAAAGATCAAAGATTTTCTTTAAGAACTTTATTCTTTGCAATATATATAAAAAATAAATAAAAGTCCAACTTTTGGGAGCATCACGAATATAAGAAGAAGGTACTGCTATCCCCATTCTATATAACTGGAATAACTTGTTCCTCCATCTTCCAATTATAGGCAAAGTGAAAATTAGACTGGAATTAGGTTGAACTGCAACATCACGGTCAGGGTAGACACAGGAAGAAGGCCATTTTAGAGGATGCCGTGGGTGGGACATCTACTGCATTTTGCACTCGGGTCCATCTCTTCCTGAGGAGGGCTGACAAAGGTCTGCCTTAGGGTCCATGGTCTTTACTTCTGCAGCTGGCTCCTCTGACACAGAAAAGAAAAACAAATTAACCCTATTTAGATACACTCAGAAGCAAGCACATCAGGGAGCAGAGCGGACATTAAAGCAGGAAGGCTGACTGGCTTGTGTTTGGTGAAGAAGTAGGTACACGAGTTCTATGCTCCATTTTGTCACAAGGTGAACTGTCAGGAAACGACATTCTGCATAAAACTAAGGAGCGCTGAGACATATTCACAGTCACTTAACTTGAGACTCAGAGTGAACCAAATATGAACCCAGTTTGCTTTCCTTTCATTCCATTTTTAGGGGGAGAAAGTGTTGGCTTCACTGCAGGAGTGGCCCTCATGGAATCTTCCAAGGGAGAGGCATATGTAGTGGTAGTCGTACCTGGCTCCGAAGCCTAAGGACCTCAATGACTGCACCTGCAATATAGCCACAGTGGCTAAATAGTGGCACTTTTATCTTGGGGCTAATAAGAGCTATGTATCTAAAGAGATTTAAGGCCTGTTGAACAGAGGAGAAGTCGTTCCTGGTACTGTAAACCTTGATAGCTACTCACAGCTGGAGAGATGAGAGACCTAGGAGGGGAAACCCACTACTACCACTTTCCTAAGCTAGTACCACCTGCAGAAGAATGAGGCCATTACAGAAAGCTACACCGATGAAAGCACAGGGACCTGGCTGCGGCTACCCAGTCTCAGTTGTTACATCTGCAACACAACTCCTACACCTAAGGCTCAGGCAGAAGAGGGGATGGGGAAGAGCCTAAGAGCCAAAGGACCGGAGAGTTACACCCATGAAATCTCAACACCGCTCCCTAACCAAGGCCTGAACAATTCCAACAATAGCTAACATTGCAAAGTAGACGTTGGGGAGTGTGCGTGCATGCGTGCCTGCGTCTCACAGGGCCCTACCCTGGATGAAGAGCTACAAACAATAATGGCTGAGAGGGAGAATTGTTCTTCCCCAGAGATGAGCTTTCTGATTGAAGCTCCAAGTGGTAAGCTCTGGAAAGATCCATGCAGGCAACAGTGAACTCTTTATATGTAGAGTTACCCACAGTGGTTAAAGAGGAGGGTATGAACTATTTACTTTGAGTTTACATGTATGAGCATCTGCCTGGTGCCCTCAGAGGCCAAGAGAGAGTATTAGATCCCTTGGACTTGATACAGTAGAGAGCTGCCATGTGGGTCTTGGGACTGGAATCCTGGTCTTGCAAGAGTAGCAAGTGTTTATAACTGCTGAACTGCCTCTTTCAAGTTCTCAGTTTTTAAAAATATTATATTGATTGGTTATCAGTTGTGGAATGGGAGGTAGTGGATAGTAGCAATCTCAGCATTTGGGAGGCCACTATTTGAGACAAGCCTGGGTTATAATGAAAAACTGTCTAGATACAAAAATGCCCAAACCTCTAACCCCCAAAGCAAATATCACCCCTCAACAACAAAACAAGCAACAACAAAATGTTACCCTGTGTTGCTCAGAGCGTGGAAATCTCACTCCATGCATCCTACTGTTTGCCCACTATGGACACTACCTGTCCAGCAGCAACCATCTCACAGGGTGGATGGATCATCATAGTATAGTAGAGTTTGTATGCAAGAAACTTTATTTTACTTAATAGTCCATGAATAACACTAGTGATGCTGGCAGTTTGAACTTACTAATGTGAGGTATAAATTCCTTTAAATGAAAGGGAAGTTTAACTATAATCTGTATGCATAAACAACAAAACACAACAGTACATAGGATTTTATGCTATCCAGGATTTCAGGGTCCCCTGAGGTCCTGGAAAGCATCTCTCACAGATAAAGGTGGACTATAGGAATATGAATTTCACAGAACATTTAGTTGCCTTTGACTCTGAGCTGAGTAGGTTTGAGTGGGTGAGGTCAGATATGGCACTTCTGTAACTATGACAATGACAGCAAGTGGCAAGGGAACAGAGTGAGCTCTAAGTCTGGAAAACACCATGTAACTGTGAAGTCACTGAGACAACAGGAACGCGAGTGCTGACTGCCGAGCTTCTGAGAGGCAGGCACTGACTCCCAGGCTCAGCAGATGACGCCTGTGCACGGGCCTGCTAAGCCACACAGGCTCCATCTGTTCTCCCCAGCGTACTCAGCAACCTGTGCATGCACCTACCTGGGCACAGTCCTAAACTCGAGTTGTCAAAATAGCGAACTGAGTAAGGTGCCGGGAGAGACTTTGGCCTGTCATCAAAAAGCCAAGATTTTGGTGACTCTTTCGGCACAGGATCTTGGAAATTCTGTTCCCTGAACCGAGAAGGTGTGTTCTGTCTCCTTTTAGAATCTGCGCCGGTCACTTTGGGAGACTTTGGAGAGTTCTCACAAGCTGCTTCCCTGTAAGTGTCTCTTTTAAGGGTTCTTGCCTTCATTGTTTCAAGCTTCTTGAAGAGCTGAGATTTATCACTTAAATAGAAGCAGAAAGATCAGATAACTAATCTGGCATGGGAAAAATTAAAAAAGAACCCCATCATACTAAAACATGTAACATGAAACAGCATTGTATTACATGTGCATTTTATCTCCACCCCAACACTCTGTTTGGACTACTTCCAAGATTCAGATGCGAGAAGGAGCTAATATAAATTGAATAATAAAGTAAAAATTGTTTTTTGTGACAAGGTTTCTCTGTGTTTCCCTGGCTGTCCTGGAACTCACTCTGTAGACCAGGCTGGCCTAGAACTCACAGAGATCTACCTGCCTCTACCTCCCTAGTGCTGGGATTAAAGGCATGTGCCACCACTGTTCAGAATAAGCAAAAAAAAAAAAAAAAAAAAAAAAAAATTGATTATGGAATTTTGAATAATAGAGGTTTTGATTATGAGGGCTTTTTTTAAACGAGTCCACAACATCCAGAGAGGCTGATGATCTACTGTACTCAGGGTTATAGGAAGCTAACTGAACCCGTACAGAAGTACATTTTCATCTGTCCTAATTTCTCTTCACTATCTTGGTTGTTACTTCTCCACTTCCCTGAATCTATCTACCCATGATCAGATTCCTCCTTCAGAATGTAATTTTTCCAGGTTACCCACAGCCTGCTTTTTGTTTTGCTGAGACAAGGTCTCTAAGTTCTGATGGCCTCAATCATGGCCTCTATATCATGGCTTTCCTATCTCTGCCTCCTGAGTTACAACCACACAATGTCTGGCCTTTGTTTTGTATGAATGTTAAACCACTTGGCCTGGATATTTTATTCACCTACTCATTTCTGCAGCGCTGAGGAATGGAAGCTAGAGCCGTGTGCATGCCAGGCAAGCACTCTGCCACTGAGCTATACCGCTAGCGCTTTACACTTGACGCGTTGAATCTGCACAAAAGTTCTACACTGCTATGTTAGGAGAAGCTGGTGATCCAATGCTGCACGTTTGTCTAAAAACAGGGTACACTAATGGACTGGGGTCCTCTGGGATACAGCGTCACTGACTGTGCCAGCTGCTTTTCAGTCCTTCATTTTCTGGTCCTTGAGCTAGTTACAAGGACGGTTGAAGTGGGTAAAGTACTCAAGCTTAGTTCCTAGAATCTGGAGTTAAAAAAGGCTGGATGCATAGTGCATGCCTGTATCCGGTGCTGGGGAGGCAGAGGCATGAAGCTCTCTGGGGTTTGCGGAGTCAGTGAGAGACCTGGCCTCCAGATACACTGGAGGCGTGCCCGAGGGAGACACGCACTCACACTGACCTCTGCCCCCACGCACCAGTGCCAACAGTTAATAGACAGCAAGCGTGAAGCGGAGCCAGCACATCCCCATTTTATTCATCTCTTGACAGGGTTTCTCTGCATAACGCTGGAACTCACTCTGTAGACCAGGCTGACCTCGAACTCAGTCCGTCTGCCCCTGACTCCGAGTTCTGGGATTAAAGGTGTGCGCCACCACTGCCTGGCTAGTCGCATTTCTTTTTAAAAATTAAATATTTATTATACAATCTCTAAAAATTGCTTTCCCCCAAGTTAGTGAAAGGTTACAACTGCAGAAAATATACGCAAATATTATATGTCACAACAAAACTTGCCCTTTTTGTTGTTTGGCTTCCTTTTTGTCTGTTTTTGTGTTTTTTTGAGACAGGCTCTCTCTCTTATATAGCTCTGGCTGTCCAGGAACTTACTATATAGATCAGGCTGGCCTGGAACTCACAGAGGGCTGCACTTAAAGTATGTGCCACCACACCTGGGCTTAGAACTTACCTTAATAGTTGATTATTTTGCTTTACTAGCTGTTCATTTTGCTGTTTTAATTTAGACATTTCATTTTCCATCCTTATATATTCACTTTTCAAAATAAGAGCTTTTGTGCTTTGTACAATTCCACTGCCACCTCCACAGGTTAAAGGTTTACTCAGAGTCTCAGAGTCAGGCTCGGATATCACTGCAAGAGGCAAACATACACACAGGTTGGTACTTTAATTTTTGTAAGCAAAATGAAAACACAGCAGGATGTTTCTTTCTGTGTTGCCCAGGCTGGCTTTGAACTGGTATTGATCTTCCTGTCAACCTCCTGAGTGAGTGCTGGGCACTGTGTCACCACGTCCAGCCAGGCAGGTAATCTTAAATAGCTCTGGGCTCAAAAAAGAAACATTAAAAACTGCAACAGGCTGCTACAGAAACCATTTCCCGGAAGTGGTCTTTGATTCTGTGTTTCCCCCTCATCAACCCTGTCTACTTCATTTCCCTATGATCTGCCTCCACTAGGCATCTCCACCCCAAGTGCAGCAACAGCAATTTATAATCACAGCCACCTGGCTGAGGTCACGCAGAGAGTGCCCCAAAGTCACTCAGCACATTGCAAAGACTCAACATGTATTTCTTAACACTCCCAGATGAGAGTAAAACTGTCAGCACAGTCATGCCCTGTGGACAAGGCAACACAGTAAGAGGAATAGGTTCCAAAGAACCAGCAAGACATTAGGGACAGGCCCTGCTCCCACTGTTAGGAGGCCCACAAATAAGCCATAGCTTGCTGTTTCTGTGGGACTCCTAACAGTGGGACTGGGGTGTTTCTGACTCTCTCCTGCCCTTGGGACTCTTTTCCTCTTACTGGGTTGCCTCACCCAGCTGATAAGAGGGTTTGTCATAGTCTTACTGTACCCTGTTATGCCATATTTGGTTGATATCCCTTAGAGGCCTTCTCCTTTGTGAATGGAAACAGAGAGGGGTGGTGGTGGGGGTGAACTGGGAGGGGTAGAGGGAGAGGAAACCGCAGTCGGATGTATTGTATGAGAGGGAAAAAAAAAATCTGTGTTCTTCAACTTACTTGAGGTATCCTGGGCCTGTTGATTTCTTCTAAGATTTTCTCTCAGCATCCTTATCACTTCTTTTTGATGTGTAACAGTGGCTTTTGTAGAAAGAATTCTAACAAGGATAAAATAATAAAAACATGTCAATGTCCAAGTGATTTTATAAGGAAGAGGATTTTCTAATTTGGTATGCCACATTGACATACCCCCTATGCTAGAGCAGGTCAGCCCTGCCACATTGACATACGCCCTATGCTAGAGCCGGTCAGCCCGTGCCACATTGATATACCCCCTATGCTAGAGCAGGTCAGCCCTGCCACATTGACATACCCCCCTATGCTAGAACAGATCAGCCCTGCCACATTGACATACCCCCTATGCTAGAGCAGATCAGCCTTGCCACATTGACATACCCCCCTATGCTAAAGCAGGTCAGCCCTGCCACATTGACATACCCCCTATGCTAGAGCAGATCAGGCCTGCCACATTGATACCCCCTATGCTAGAGCCGGTCAGCCCGTGCCACATTGACATACCCCCTATGCTAGAGCAGGTCAGCCCCTGGAATATAGCTCAGCTCTCATGGCTACACCCAAATGCAACTATTCTGTTCAGCTGTAGGAACAGTCTAGCTTTGTTACCGAGAAACTAACTCATTTAAAACTTCTAGAAACATAATAGACATTAGTTATATACCGAACAAAATTAATTTTGGAGACACTATAAACTATTCGCACAGGGTGATATAAATAGAAAGTTGCCAGAGAATGAAAAGGAACAGAACAACCAAACCAAACCAAAGCCCTAACTTCCACCCTGTCAGGTAAGCAAACCCTCATGCAGCTCTGATCAAGGGCAGGAGTCAAAGGTCAAGTTCTGCAGTGCTCCCAGTGGAAAGAGATACTTTACCAATTGTCAGTCAGCAATTCAAGAGTTAATCAGAAACGATGAGTTATAAGCCTGTCTTAAAAATTATACAGTTCTTGGGCTGGAGAGGAGGCTCAGTCGTTAAGAGCACTGGCTGTTCTTCTAGAGAGGTCCTGAGTTCAGTTCTCAGCAATCACATGGTGGCTCACAACTATCTATGAGATCTGGTGCCCTCTTCTGGCATGCAGCCACCACACATACAGGCACAACACTAGATGCATAATAAATCAATCTTAAAAAGGTTACACTGGTAACTATTTTTTTTATGTTGTGGCATAGGCCTTCAGTCATGTTACACAGGCAGATATCTGAATTTGAGGTCAGCCTGGTCTACAAAGTGAGTTCTAGGGCAGCCGGGGCTACACAGAGAAACTATCTCAAAAAACCAGATATATGATGCCTGACTGCATTTTATAGGAGAAACCTCCCTTTCTAATTAAGAACACAATACTGGTTTCATTGAAACCTTAGGCTCTTAGCAATGGGAAGCTGGGTATACAGCCTGAAGACTCATGGGGCGCTTGTTACTTTCTGGGCAGAGCTAAATGTCATTTATTATGAGGAAGAAAGCCTAAAGAGCTAGGTTACATCTTGGGACACTGTATCTGATGTCAATATTATATGAGTATATATCTCTCATGTAAGCCTTCCTTTTCTTCAAATGCAAGGGCATGATGAGCTCAACAGATTGTTTAAGGAGATGAGTAGCCTCTGAGTTCAGTGTTCTTTCCACTATTGTCTATACAGGAGAAACTTGTACTGTTCTGCGTAACAGAACACACAGGTAAGTTGGTAAAAAGAGGACATGTTGCCGGGTCCCCGGTACCAACAGAAAACAATCTTCACACAAAAATGCAACAGGGAGGAGAAAGGAAACAGAGAACCAAGACCAAGCTCAGTTAACCCTCTGTGCACACACAGAAAAGCGCAGGCTCTCAGGGCACAGGTGGGAGGATGGCCAGCCTCATTCAGACATCACCTGAACAAGACCCATCAAAGCCACCCGCTGGCCCACGAGACTCAGGTGCAGCTTTTTCAGCACCGGGGATTGAAACCAGGGCCTTGAGAATGTTAGACAAGCACCTGACCACCAGCTCTATGCCACAGTCAGACCCAGCTTAATTTGTAATCATTTGTATATGCAATCACAAGCTAATGAGCCTACAAAGCCATGGATACATATGGATTTTTTGAAAGTAAAGAAATATTTTCATAAGTTACTTTCTAAAAAGTAAATACATGCAAAGATATTTGGGAAGTTTATACAGAAACGTTATGTGACTGAAGCAGTCTTCAACCAAGGCGAAGGCAGACATACTCCTTTTCCAATTCCTTGGCATTCTCCTTCTTTTCTAGGTCAGTTTTCACCAGCTGCATTTTGAGATCCTCAATTTCTTCTTTGTAAGGCACAGCTCCTAATGCAACTCTGTCCTGTCATGGAAAAAAGTACAGAGAAACGATCCATGGGCGCATTCTGACGCGTATACAATGGTACCGCACTATTAACAAGCAACGAGAGGGCTGAGGGTGAAGAACGGTTTGCCGTGGGCTTTCCTGGCTTGCTGGGAGCCCTGGTTCCATCCCTAGCACCTCATAAGGTAGCTGTGGTGACACAGCCTCTAACGCCTTACTTCTTTGTGGGTGTGCACACACACGTGCTATGGCTTGCAGGTGAGGACAGGCGACAACTGGCAGAGTCAGCTCTCTCCCTCCATTTGTGTTCTGGGGATCAGACTCAGGCTTGGTGGCAAGTATCCTTAGCCACTGAGCCATTTTGCAGGCTTATTCAGTTAATAAATGCTACATTATATTTGACAGCTATATGCATAGGATAAAATTAATAACTTGAGAGTAAATTTTGAAGTAAATACTTCTGGTTACTACAGACTTTAAAATAAATAAAATAAAATAAAATTGATTCACAGAACCAATTTTAAAAAGTCAAACTATGAAAAGAGTTTATGGATCTCTTTTCAGGATGGAATTAAACTATACGCTAGTATATCATCCAGGCTAATTGCGCTGGCCTGCAGTATCCCTGATGATTGAGGCAGTCTACACTGAGTTTTGACAAAATGTGTTGTTGCTTATCTTATTTTAAAATTCTTTTTCCCAGCATAATAAAAATAATCAGCATTACACATGCAAATACAGCACAACATTTCATCTAGTCCCTTCTTTTTCCAGTCTGTGAAATGAACTTGAGCCCTTACACAGGTATTGTGGTAGGGCTGTGGTTAAGAGGGGAAGAACCGAGAATCCGATTATTTGCTAAATCCAACAGGTCACACAACGTTTTTATTTACGAGGTTGGTCTAGCATACCTGAAGCATTTTTACTGTTGCTTTTGTGTTTTCAAGGCATTTGTTGGACTCATGGACTTCACGCTGGAGCTTTGCTACCAAGTCCTTAGACACCGCTAGTTCCTTCTGCATCTTTGCAATCTGGCCTTCCTTATGTATGGCACTTTCTTTGGCTTCTTGTAAGGATGTTTCCAGCTCCTGAATTTTCTGTTAGAGAAAGCACAGATTCATAGGACAAATCCACAGTATGTTCAATGAGACAAAAATGATCATCTGTAGTTAGTTATTAAGTTTTCACACATTGAATCAACAAATGAGAGGGTAAATATTATTTAATCTAAATACAAGTCCTTTTACTTAGAAAAATGACATTTCACATGTTAAAAGAATGCCAAAATTTCACATTATAACTTGACAGCAAATTCTCAAGGCCATGCAAATGAGAACACAGAAATTACATGACACACCAGTTAGCAAAGTTCTAAGTTCATTTAGTAGCCAGTCACCTTTTAAATTAGCACTATTCATAAAAGGGCACGTGGAGTTTCTACAGCAATTTAAAGGTGAAAAAAAAAAAAAAAAAACCCCTTAAAACCATAAAATGAAAATAGTCTCCCCAGATCCTAACAAGGACTACAAAATCTTTTTGGGTATCTCCCCACTTCCAGAAAATTTCTGAGCAAGAATAAGCAAGGGTAAAATGTATAAAAGTGGCCAACCACATGCAATAAAATACAGTTATACTTGAGGGACCCCCCCCCATACCAAATTTGTGACCTTCTAGTTTCTAATGGCAATTTTCAAGCCAATGGTTGATGCTGTATATTAAGTATTCATTTTGGTAAAAATGATAAATTATAATTGGCTTTTGGTTTCCCACTAAGACATTTTCCACTAAGACACAGAAGGATATCTACTGTTGTTACAAATTCCCAAGCAAAGGCAGCTAATAGTCTAGCTGGGTTGTTCAAATGGTACTGATTCTAACACATTTTTAAATTTTTTTTTTTTTTAAATAGGGGAGAACATGGACACACATTTCAATTTGCCTAACAATTTTGCTATCTTTTGACCCTCTTAGCTTTTTACAATACTATTAGTCAACATTCAAGACAATAATAGCTAAAGATAGGCTAACCTGCTATTATTCTCTAAATTAACTTGTTTTCCGTGCATGCTACAGTTGAGATGAAGTTCATACCTTTTAAGAAACTTATGGCATACTGTAGAAATACCAAACATGGCAATGAACTACCCTGTATACAGTATTTAAACTATCACTTCTGCCTCTTAACTCATAGGAAATGATATCAAGTTTCAGGATTAGTTGAATGGTAACTACAGTACAACCATATATAAAAATCCAACTCATCACACACACATACAATAGTGTATTCATATTTAGAGACTATATTAAAGCTCTAAACTCCAGTTAGTTTCATACCTCTGACATTAGTTGTTCACCTACTGGTGCAACGTGAGGGTTTTTACTACCCTGTGTAGAAGGATGTTCGGTAGGATGGACACGGGCAGCAGAACAGGAGACAGTCGAAGCCTGGTAATCTCTAGATCGTTGTTTAGTTTTTTCCTTCAGTGATTTCAGGTAATGTTCTAACTCTTTGCATCTGGCAGCATTTCCTTCCTCAAACTCTGTTGATTTGTTTATCATGGCCTGTGAACAGTAAGAGACCACTGCAGCTATAAAGTAATTGATATATTAAAGTCATAGTAAGACCACTAGAATTCTAGGACAGTGTGCATGCTGAAATTCATTATTTAGGATGTCTTAGAGCATGCGCGAGACAATGAATGCACACTTCTCTTTCAACATGTTGGATGTTAACAATGATGTGTCTAAAAAGAGGCCACTGGGCAAAGTCTCAACTCTCATGAGCCCTCAGAAGATGATGGGACGAGGACAGTGAGGAGAGGCAAACCTCCCGAGTGGGAACTCCGCATGCATCGCATGCAAACAGCCTGCTCCCTTCAAGTACAGACTGGGCTAATTATCATGAAGAACCATAATATAGTGAAAGAAAAAAATCTTATATAATCAAAATTTTCATAGAGCCCCTATTAATAAACTAAAATATAAAGCAGTCTAATCCTTTTATGAATGAGTAAAGAATAAAAGAGCCTGAATGATGAAAAATTATACTCACAATTATTTTGCTATTATAGAAGTTATTCACTTGGCAAATGCTATTGTTATCTTTTTGGATGCCGCTTTTAAGCTTTTCTGTATCAAATGGAGTATTCAGCCATTTTCCCAAAAACTTAGTCATCTCTTTTCTATTACTTAGTACTTGCTGGAAATCAGTTTTTATGGTGGGGAATTCATTTTCCAAATAATCTTTGGCAATTTCCTGTGTGAAAAATAGGTATCAAACTATATGAACATTAGGAAAGATTTCACCCAAATAGCATATAAACCATAAAAATATAACGGGGAGAAATACCTATTACATTCTACTTATTAGGACATTAAATGAATTCTAATTTAAAACTTTATTCCAGTTACTTGCATAAGAGAACGTTTGGTAATATATTTTACACAACAGTCTACCTATATATTCTGGTGGCTGCTTTTCTATGTACACGGCAGGCCTCACATGTGTGCTGGGAACTGCAGGCAGCTTTACATCGTTGGGAAAACAAGGAAGTCCTTGCAGAGCTGATACAGGGGAAGAATTCTGACTTTTGAAAATACAGTGTACCTCAATATGGAGATCCATATCGCGGCTCAGTTTGAGGCTCTCTAAGTCTTCAGATGGAATATCACAAGCCTGTGAAAAGCTCCGTGTCTTAATCTGCAGTTCCTCCTGCTTTTCCACTTCCTGAATAAAAGCCATTTCGAATTGATTGATGAACTCATGTTGCTCTTCCTTTAGCCTTGTAATGTGGCTCAACACATACTTGAAGAAGAAGATAAATTGAAAACATGAGACATTGTATTTAGGGGACATTTTCAGTGTCTGAGACTGGAGGTCTCCCATTTACTATTGATACTACGGTAGATGATGAAGAAGGGAGTAGCTAATGCTTATCCACAAATTTCTCTTCTCATCCCCTTGAGGAGTAACCCACATTGCTGCTTCCATGTCTGACTTCCTACGGGCTATCTCATATTGAGTGGTTTAAAATGTCATATGACCCTTTCTATAAGCACTCTTTTTCGTATTATCTCATTAGATTTTAATTATTTTATATATGTGAATAAACATGTGTGTCTGGTGTACACCACACATTCCCTGCATCTGGAACTCCAGATGGCTGTGTGGTGCTGGGAGCCAACTGAGTCCCCTGGAAGGTCAGCTAGGGGTCTTAGCCACTGAAACATCTCTCCAGGCTTATTACACAATTTTTGGTTAAATTGCCAATCCCCTACTGTCAGACATTTAAGAGTAAAAGAAATATTTCATTTTGTATAAAATTGGATGCACACGTGTGGGTTATGTGCACATGAGTTTAGGACTCAGAAGGGCTTCAGAAACCCCTAGAGCCAGAGTTCCAGGTGGTGTGAGCTGCTTTGGCCTGGTGTTAAGATCGGAGTTTGGGTTCTGTGTAGAAAGAGTACATGGTCTTAACTGCTGAGCCATTCTCCCATGTTGGATTTTCAAAATACTATCCTAACAATCTTGTCTGATTACCCCACGCCCAGTCATATGCTTTAAGATTTCTTTGTCAAGCATATTTAGATGTCTGACTTTAAGGTAATGATAATTTTAATGCTATAATGTTCCCCAACCTCAGACATTTTGGGTATGTGACTATCAAATCTATTAGAGGATTATCAACTAAAGAAACTATATGCCCTGGACAATTTCAAGACTCATAAGGAGCCTCCCCACTGAAGTCACTGCTGGAGGGGACTCAGGCCGGTCAAGTTGCTGAGGGAGAGGGAGAGCTGCCCCCATGTTGAGCAGGAGGCCCCAGCGATACGGCTTTCCCAAGGCATCACCCACAGGCGTGGGCTTTTAGCCAGTGCAGCTGTTTCAAGTCATTCCCGAGGAGCCCCTCATAAACTCATTGGCTCACTAAGTTGGACTTGGATGCAGTTGTTATTTTGGTCTGACATGGATTCTCTATTTGGGAATAGACATGTGTTACATACCCACAGAAAACATCTGTCACATAACAAGCCTGTCTGCACCTGATTGCACTCATAACTGGTCACAAGCCTGCCTCAGCAGATCTTTGGGATTTCACTCATGTGGTCTCTTGAGTAAACTTGCCTGGTGTCTAGGCCTGTAGCAGAGCTCAGGTTTTGTTGAATGAATCCTCTCTTCAGACCCATACAATCTTTAATTTTGTGGTTAATATAAATAGCATATATGGTAACTCCCAAAGGACTTAAATACATTGAAATGTACAATTGAAGTTATAATTATATCAGTATAAGGCCAATACTTAAAAAAGTTGGTACCTTAAGTTTCTTCAGAATTCTGTGGAATTCCATGGAACATCTGTGGTTTGTAGTAAGAAGCTTTTCAATTTCTTTGATTTGTGGGTGTGGAAGTGAGAGCTTTGCTTTTACAGCAATTGCTAACTCTTTTTGGGTTTTAGTTTCCTTTTCCAAGTCAATAGAGAACTGATTCAAGCACTCAAACTCATTAACCATTTCTGAGTATCTTTTCAGGAGCTCCTAAAGGAAATTAGAATTTATTCGAATGAGTATTAAAATTGTAACAAAACAACACCACAATACCTTCTATTGGAAAAAAGAAATTAAGACCTTTGTATTTAAAAGACATAATTAGCTTTTTCTAGATTATAGAAGCAATGTGTAATATTGTGAAATTAACCAGAGGAAAATACAGCAAGAAAACCAACTTTTCCTCTGGTCTTTTGAATAAATTTAGTGTGCACCATACACAAGATTGAGAGCTGGCTTAAGTTTATAAAAGCAGCGAGAACATGGAGACAAATCAATGACCATGACTCACACTGGCCCTCCCCATGGCGGTGCACTCACCCCACACACTTCTATCATATGCTAATGCTATTCTGACTTCTGCCTCTGTTATCTTGTCTACATGACTAAAATTCATCTTTCAAAAGGGCTCTCTCACTGGGTGGTAGAAGCACACACCTTCAACTCCAGCACTGTGCTGGAGGCAGAGACAGGTGGATCTCTGTGAGTTTGAGACCAGCCTGGTCTACAGAGTGCGTTCCAGGACAGCCAGGGCTACACAGAGAAACCCTGCGTTGGGAGAACAAAAAGGAAGGCTCTCCACTTTTACCCAACTCTCAATGCTCAGGTCTTCCTCTTCCACTGTAGGTCAGACTGGGTCTCCCATGGTAGAGCTCCCCCGTGGCCCTCCTCCTACGCAGAGCAAACCGGAGTCCTTGCGTGACCTCACAGCCCCCTCCTCTGACTGTACTTCTCACTGGCTTTGTCTCTAGAAACTCCCTGAACGTGAGACAGCCTCCTGCAGCACTAGGAGCTCCGTATTCACAGTCCCCATCTACAGTGCTCTTCCCCCAGAGCACATCAAGCCCCTAACTGCTTTTAGACATTTGCTCGGGATCACTTCCCAGGGGCCTTAAAAACAAGTCACAAAGTCCCACTGTGTCAACTGTACACATATGTGTACGTGTATACTCATGCAAAACTGTACTAGACTATCAGGCTTAGGGAAACACTCGGCACGATCTATTGTTCACTATTCATAGTTTCCTTTCATTCCACCATAGGCTGGGACAGTAGCAACAGGCCACATGGCTCCTACAGGGGCTCTTACTTTTATCCTGAGGCACTTTTCTCGAAGGCTTTGTGTACTGTGTTCTCCATCACATAGTGGTCCCTTTGCATGTTTTACGATTTCTTCATGATTTTGATGGTCCTGGTACAACGACATACATAGCAAAACCACATTCACATGTCTAATCATACACGCTTACATCTTACATCATGTTTCAATGATGGAATTAAATATTTCATTATAATATAACAGTATTAAAATAGGCAAGAAAGGAAGTAATAATTACTATCAAGCTACCTAGTGAATTTGAATGACTTCAACTCACTAAAGGGATATGTGACATCTAGAAAAGGATTTGTTCCTTATTAGGTCTTAGATTCCTAGTTTGTAACCTCTCAAATGGCTACATCAGAATTACCGTCACCAACTAAATACACTAGGAAGCCCAAGCCTTGTGTAGTCATCCTCCTTGTGGTGAAAAGTCTTAATTTCATTCATGTTCTTTCTGCATCTGATTAAGAACAGACCTACCCACGACATTAGTGTGATTTGGCCACTGTAATACCTAGAAGAATATCTGCTTAATACAGATTTGTCAAACAAGTATTGGACTCCCAAGTATTTAGTGTTTAATAATACTCTACATGAGGCTTTCTATTTTAACCTTCAAACATGAACATAAAAAGTTATAGATTTACTTTATATATCCATTTGCCTACATTTTCTGATTTTTAGGAGTGTATTAAACTTTGAAAGATTATTGTGAAACAAAGTCAAGAAAACTCCCTTTTAATCTCTACTTTGCTTTTTTCCTTTCAACTTCAGTAATGAAAACCCGTTCATTTCTAGAAGTCTATTAGTAGAGGAAATGGAGGCATTTAATCTTTTGAAAAATGTAGTCTTTGAAATACTTTTCTACTTAAAATAATGCTAGTGTCTTTTTGTGGCTGTTGTTTCAGAAATTTAGAAGGAAAATGGTGTGTGTAACACATCTTTTCTTAGGGATGAAGAATTCAGTCTTCTGAAAAGCACTGAAGCTTTTATGCTTCTTTCTTATATTATAACTATGGTACATTTTCCACCACATTTTACTAAATACAGAAGTTAAAAAAAATCAGGAGGAATGAAACAAAAACCACAACACCCAAATCCAGACAATACACGCACTCTGGTAATTGCCTTAAAGCTTTGGTCTTAGAACTACTCAGAGGAAGGTTCTGAACTCATGTTCATTCTCACTGTCTTACGTTTCTTAGAATTGTTCTCTTTCCACTATGAGAGACTCTTATCTTGGTTAGCTCACTGTTTTTCTTGGCTAGAATTGTTACTGCTTCAAGGTTTTTGTTAACTTTCTTAATCAAGTGCAAGTTATTTTCACCCACACTTTGCTCATAGGAATTCTGGGCTTCCAACTGCTTCACTTACCTCCATTTTTTAATAAATTTTACTGACATTTTCCTCTTTAAGAAGCTGAAGCTTCTTTTCTCGAATCTTCAGACAGTTATAAAATAGAACAGAATAAAGAATTTCTTCGTGGAAGGGCAATGTCTTCCCTTATGTACAGATACACAAATGGAGGGCCCTTATCTGAAACACTGTTTGCAGTTTGAAATCCTCCCGAATTCAAGTTTTTGAGCTTCATACTGGCGCTCAAAACCTTTCTACAACCGAGTATTTCTGAAACTAGACCAGGAATCCTTAGCACATATTTATTATGTGACTAATTACTTTTAATACACTCAAATAAAAATGTATGCTAGAAATGAGCTCTACAGCATTCCTGCGGTACAAAAGGGCCAAAGGAGGCGGGGCTTTAATCCTAGCACTCAGGAGGCAGAGGCAAGGGATCTCTGTGAGTTGGAGGTTAGCCTTGTCTACAGAATGAGTTCCAGGACAACCAGGGCTATAAAGACAGACCCTGTCGCAAAAACAAAACAAAACAAATCAAAACAAACCCCAAAAAAGGACCCAGAGTACAAGCTCTGACTCTACCTGTCCTTTCCCCTGGACACTGCTCCCCAGTGAATTCTTTGTTCTTCTCTATAACTATATTAACTATGTTTTAAGAACAAACTCACAGAAATAATGTGAGGTTTAGAATTGTATCATACAGATGAGCCCCATTTAGCCTGTGTCCTGCTTATGTCTGGATTTTGGTCACCACAAATCAGTCTACACAGAACAATGTATTTTTGTGAAACAGTGAATATATTGGTTGGGTGAATTCCTAGATGCGACAACGCTGAACCAAATGCAGTGTATGTGCTGGTGAGTTTTCAACGAGACCTTGTTTGGCGGGAAAAATGGCTGCTCAGCAGTTAAGAGTGCTTGGCTGCCTTCAGTTCCAGGGGCTCTAATACCCTCTTGCAGCCATTGCAGGTACCAGACACACAGGCATCCAGGCAAGGCACAGGCACATGTGGGTGGGGGAGGGTTCATCTACGGATCCCCCACTTTCAAGTAGAGCGTGTTTCTAGACAGTTAGAGGGCCCGCAGCTCACCTTCCACACGGCGCCCCTTCGGTTCTCCCTGAGCTGGTCTCTCTCCATCTTGAGCATTTCCTCCACTCTCTTTAGGTCATCTCTTTCTTTCATCACGCGTTTCATCTCTTCAAGGTTTTCGTGAAGCTTCTGAGCCAGGTTTAAATTCTCCATCTCTATTTTATTCAGAGCTAACCCCTGTTCCTTGAGTTGCTTTTGTGTCTCAATGGCAGCTCCTTTTAACTTAAGAAGTTGAAGTTCATTTTTCTTAAGTTCTTGAATCTGCCAAGACATGAAATCACATTAGGATACAGACCCTTTAAAGAAAGCTTTGAGTTTATTAGACGTTTTTGTTTTACTTGATGGTTATGGGTGCTTTGCCAACATGTATGTCTGTGCACCATGACATATGCTTGGTGCCCATGAAGTCAGGAGCGGGTGCTGGATCTCCTGGAACTGGAGGTAAAAGACAGTTGTGACCCACCAGGCATGCTCAGGAATCAAACTGGGTCCTCTAACCCTAACCCTAACCCTAACCCTAACCCTAACCCTAACCCTAACCCTAACCTACTTAGCTATCCCTGCAGCTCTAGAGAGCTTAATTCACTTTTCATCATGTGAGTGAGGTGCTTGTGAACGTCAGGGCTACTGTAGCCTCTGGAGCTGGAGGACCAGGCTTAGAGCCACCTGACAGGGATGCTGGAAACTGAACTCAGGTCCTCTGTAAGAGCAGTGCCTCTTAACTGTTGAGCCTTCTCTCCAGGGCAGGGCATGGACTATTTTAAAAGAAGGATGAAGAACAGTTTTTCGGAGTAGTCATGCATACCTTTAATCCTAGTACTCTCAAGGAGGAGAACAGAGCTGCTTTTAAATTGACTAGATAGTAACCTTTTCATGTTATTTCTATTAATGCTTTCTAAAGGTGCCTAGCTTTCTTTTGAGGCCTAACGCATATCAAGTATACTAATCTTAAAGGCAGAGTTGTGTGTGTGTGTGTGTGTGTGTGTGTGTGTGTGTGTGTGTGTGTAAGGCATGATCTTTCTGTGCAGCCTTGGCTGTCCTAGACTCCCAAGTGCTGGGATTAAAGGTGTGAGCCACACATTGCCCAGCTCAGTTATTCTTGATGTATGCATGCATCTATAAAACCATAACCCAGACCAAACTACACAGCCATTTCTAGCACCCAACATGTGTGTCTTTCCTTGAGGTAAATATTATTCTGACCTATAACATCCTGGATCAGTTTTGTTTCCTTTTGAACTTAAGATGGTAATGTAATCATCCACGCAGTTGCTGATATTTAGGCGTTTTTCATTTTCCCACATGACTTTAAATAAAACGGCTATGAGTATTCTCGTAGAATGTATAGAAGAGTGCTCCTTGTCTTTTTCAGAATCCACCCAAGGAAAGGAAATGCCAGGCCTTGCAGTGAACACTGCCAACTGTTTCCCTGTATGGCTGAACCTTTACAGTCCCAAAGGCTTTCAAGCATGAACAAATGAAATGCCCAAACAATACCTTTTCTTGTAATTTAATATTTGCGTTTTCTAATTCCATTTCCATATTTGCTACTTCATCTGTCTTCTTTGACACAACTCCTCTGAGTCTGTCAATAGTTTCTTGGTGCTCTTTCAGATCCATGTGAGCAATCCTTAGTTTCTCTTGCTTTTCCAGATCCTTTTAAAACAGGAACATATCTTAACATTAAGTAGTATTTTTAACAAATGCTTTACTGGACAGACAACCACACTATGGGGGGGGGCTGCTTTTACTACTTACTTTTCTTTATTGTTAGGAATCTACAGACCTTTCCTTCCATTTCATTTCCCCATACTCCACTTCAAGAAGCTAATATCAAATATCACACATCTCACTTAACAAACTGTCTCCTTCTGAATGTCTGTCTGAGCTGCTGAGCAGCACACAGACCAGTACGCACACAATTTTGACATACTGCTTCTATTTACCAGTTTCTTCCCAAAACACATGGTTGTTTTCCATTTTATCACAAACTGCTATAACCAAGCAACTTTGGCTTCTATTTGTATATATTTTTATGTAGACTCACATTTGCATATACATTTCTTTCACAAATGAACCAGTATATATCTAGGTTAAAACTCCATAAAGAAATGATGAATTTAAAAAGGAACCCCACCCTCCCCGCCCCCTCAATGATCCGGAAGCCAACTAGGGCAGGTGGGAACTTACGCCTGCTTCCATTTGTTGAAGACTTTTTCTCAGTTGGCCCTGCTCTACTCTGAGGGCTTCATCCATAACTTTTAGGTCATCGTTTTCCTTACTGACAAGTCTTATTTTTTCGAGGTTTTCATAGACTTGTTGAGTCAGTTTTAACTTCTCTATTTCTGTGTTCTCCAGAGTTGAGTTCTGGGCTTCTAGCTGCTTCTTCAATTGCTCCATTTTAGCCACAGTTTCCTTGAGCTCAGCTCTCACTTGAGAAAGTTGATGTGCTTTTTCCTGAAGTTCTTGGCTCTTAGAAAACCATGTACTAAGTTATAACATTGAACATATGAACAAGACCCCCCAAATAACAGTCTTAAAATGGAATCAATTAAAATCTGTGATTGAAATTTTGGCAGGCTCTCAGCCTGTTTCCTGTCTCATTACACAGAAGATCTGATTCCATCTCCCGATTATTCAGACTGAAAAATACCTGTACTTCTAGGGCAGCGTGTGTGTGCGCTAAGTCCCCTTGGATACGTGATAGCTCATCTGCCTTAGCAGACACGCTGTCTCTGAGATTGACGATAGTCTCCTGGTGCTCCTGCAGATGCTCACAAGCAACTCTCAGCTCCTCCTCTTTCTCCAGACCCTTAATTATCAGGAAAAGAAAGAAGACACTGAAGGAATACATTTCAAGCAGAAGCTACACACAAGGTAAGTAGATAGAAGTCCTCTTGTTCTCTCGGGGCTCCCAGTCCTCTCTCCTGCGTTGCTTTGTAATGTGACCACATATTCTAGATGAACCACTGTCCGTTTATCTTTCCCCAGGACAGGACACTATAAACTCAGTGTCAGCCTACTTTCTGGCTAAGGCAAGCGTTTCATGATCCAAATACACTGTATTTATTTTTCCAGTCCCCTTTAATGGACAGTGTGTATGTACTACATACATTTTTGCAGGACTGTGCAATGTGTACAGTGTAAAAAGTTACAACTAGATTCTCAGGGCCAATTTTATACTTGGCCACCCCCAAGCCCAGGGGGCATTAGGACATTAAGCTGCATGATGGCAGAAAGATGGCAACTCACTCTAGTTACTGTCTCTTTAAGGCTCTCCTTCAGCTGGTCTCTCTCTACTGTCAGGCGTTCCTCCACACTCCTGAGCTCATCTCTTTCTTTTGCTACAGATCCCATTTCTTCAAGGGTTTCATGAAGCTTTTGGGTCAAGTCTGCATTCTGCATTTCCACCCTTGCCAGAGTGGACTTCTGGGCCTCCAACTGCTTAGTCAAGCTTTCCGTTTCACTGTCATCTCCTCGAGTGTCATCAACCGTCTTCATCATAAGACATTCATGCTCTTTGCCCTGAAGTTCTTGGAGCTGAGAAAATAAGTTAGGTCACAGGTTTGTTTGTTTTTATGAGAAAAGAAGATGGCTTCCTAAACCAAGGCAGAAACTTGAACAGTTAGTCTGATGGATGCTGTGCACTCTGTGATGAGAGATGGGAGGGAAAGAACTAAGCACTCCATCAGGAAGGCCTTCTTCCTGTAATTCAGCATTTGTCACCCCCAAGGCCCCCCCCAGTACCTGCTGCTTGATCTGCCTTTCCTGAAACATTTCATGAATGAGTAGTTTCTATGTAGTCATTACTTAGGTGAATATGAAGTTTTTAGTTCCCCTTTCCTTATCACTACATTACATAAAAATCAATAAAACTTAATAGGTGACAACACAATCATCTTAGTCTTATTTTTTGTGTCTTCCAAATTAGCAGACAGGGACTTACCTTAGCACCAATTTCTTGAATGTTTTCTTTCTGTTGTTTGTTTTCCACATCAAGAGCCTCTCGGATTCTTTTCAGTTCATCTCTCTCCTGGATTAGAATTCTCATTTCCTCTTGACTTTCTTCTAGTTGTTTAGTCAGCTGGAGCCTGTCACTTTCTATCTTTTGTAGTGTTGAGTCCTTGGCTAGGAGAAGATCCTTGATTTGGTTTAGTTCATTCATTTTCTCTTGAAACTCACTAGTTTCTTTTATATTAAGTTGTTCCTGTTTTTCATTGAGTTCTTGAACCTTCAAAACAATGATGAAATGAGTTATCAGCACAATATACAGGGATGCTCTCTCTGTCTTTCTCTTTCCCTCCCTTCCCCCTTCTTCTATTTTAAGAAAACAGATACAAAGTAGGTTCCAAAATAATTCAGTATGTAAAGGTTAGCAGTCTCCGTCAAGTTTCCTCCCACTGTCTCCCACCGTCAATTTACCTTTCTCTCTAGTCTCTCTAGTTCATCAGTGGCTGACTCTAGCTGTACACGAACACTTGACAGCTCAGTTTCCTTCTGGGAGAGGCTCATTCTCAGTGTGTCAATTTTTTTCTCTTGCTCTTTCAGGCAACAATGAGCAACGTTAAGTTCCTCTTCAGTTTCTAGATGCTTTAGTATTAGAAAAAATTCCAAGACATTTATGGAAATATAAACATATAGTTTAAGTAACTCCTTTCTGAAAAGATTTAGCCATAAGGAAAAGCTTTGCTTACAAAGTTCTCTAGAACAGAGCAAAGAGGAAACTATTTTAGTTGTAACATCTTTTGAGATGCTGTGACTGCTCCTGCTCTGTCTGTAGAACCTGCTACAGGCACACAAGTTCACCTTTCGCCTTTGACCAACACAGCACGATGACCCCACCAGCCCTGTAGTGGCATGCATACATTGGTGGTAACCAGCAGCTCTTTTAACTGGACTTATGACCTGATCTACTAGAGGGAAATAAGTGAGAGTCACCCTGGCACTGAAACCTAGCCAGCTATTCGGGCTAGTGAAGTCATGATCGTGGAGGAGAATCTATAAGCATCTTTTTACTAAGGCAGCACGGTTCCCGGCCACCTTCTAGTCCCCAGCTACATGTTTGTCCTCTTTCCCACTCGAGCACTTCTATTTCTCATCAGAGCCCGATGCTGCTCAGCCTTTGTACTGCTCATCATTGCTACCCCTCACTCATTACGTTAGTAGTCTCACAGTCCTTTCCTTCCACACTAAAGAGCGGTCCTTGTTTGTGGAAAGCTTCCGCATCTTAAGGGAGTTCCAACAATACATTTGATCATTAAAGGTAATTACGGAAGAAAATAAATTAGACATTTTCTTATGCAATGGAGATCAGATCCAATAGCTCATTTATGAATTTTCCCACATTCTCCCATTCTCCAGGAAGTTAATATGTTTTGTTTAAGGGCACACTGCATTGTCAAGTATCCCAGTAGACAAAGCCTAGAGATAAAATAGTGAGGTTCTCCCCCCCCCCTTCTTTCTATGATTTCTACCAGAATCATACTTTAGGGGGAAAAGACAGATACTATGTCAGATTTCACTGAACAGAAGACATAGGCTACTTGGCACTAATGCCAAGCATACTTACTATATGGGTGATTAGGAAGGGCTTCCTAGGGGACAGAAAACTGAAAGCTGAGGGATGAAAACACTAGTTACACAAAGCTGTGTAAGCATTGCAGGTGGAGAAACGATCAGAGCATTAAAAATTCCTGAGATTTCCACAGAAGAGCATCATGGGAAGGCAGGGCTGCAGCAAGGCTAGACACCAGCAGGGTCTATCCAAGCCTCATGGGCAGATTTAAAGAATAACAGTAATATAGTGAACAAATTCAAGAAAACATTGCTTTGTCTCAGAATGGGAACTGTGTTAGACATGTCTAAGAATGAATGGGGGGTGGGGTGGGGGGAGGGAGAGGAAGGGGCTGGTGAGTTGGCTCAGTGGTTAAGAGCACTTTTTATTAAAAAGGACCCGAGTCCAGTTCCCATCACGCACATGGAGTCATCACTTCCTTGGGAATCAGGCATGTATCTTGTAACAGACATACAAGTAGGCAAAAGGCATATACACATAGAATAACAAAATAAATCTAAACAAAAAGAATAAGGAGCTAAAAAAAAAACCCAATGAGCTACAAAGAGCTAATAACAAGTTACCTTGTATAAGGGTATTGGTAATGTGGGTAGAAAAATGGGGGGTGTTTAGAGCAGGTTGTGTGCACATGTGTTTAGAACTGTATTACAGAGTAAGCGGAGGAGAAGAAAAAGTAAGAGGCAAGGCTGACTTCCAGGCTTGTAACAGAAGCAATGGAGAAGACAGTCACACCTCACAAGAGAAAGGGTTTTAGACAATTCATTACAGACTCTCGCTCACTTGTCTTAGACTCCCAGAGTGCTGAGGACACATACAGAGCCCTATCACCGGCGTGGCATGGAGGGGTGGACTTGAAGAAAATATTTCTTTCTGCTTTCCCTTTTCTGTGATTAAAGCACTGATTTTTCTTGAGTTTTAAATACTCAAGAACAAAGATGTTCAGACAGTTTCAATCATTTTTTTTTTACATTCAGGAGCAATTTTCAATTATTCTGTTTCTTGTCACTCCACGATTAAAAAACATTTGCAAAAAGTTAGTAGTAAGACTTTAAAATGTGACACAAGCAACCCTTTTCTAAGGACTGAATTCTGACAAACAAGTTCAAGGCCAAGTCTGGTTACACAAGACCATCTTAAAACAAAGAAGGACTCACTTTAGTCAAAGTTCTTCGAGCGTCTTCCTTCAGCTGGGCACATTCCACATGAAGTGCTTCTAGCTTCATCTGCAGGCCGTCCCTCTCTTCGGTGAGACATCTCACCTCTTTCTGACTCTCCTCAAGCCTTTCTCTGTCCTCTGGTGGCTCTGGCCCCATAGCTGTGGAGTGTTCTCCCAATGGCTCCAGCTCGCTGGCCTTTTCTGGAACCTTCCCCACGTCTTTCACGTCAGGAAGCAGGTCTTGCCCTTGAAGCACCGGGATCTTGTGATATTCATAAAGCACAGCGTTACTATGTAGAGATTATTTATTCTAATGGAAAAGGTCAGGCAATTTTACCCAGCAGTGAACATGACCTTGAACCTTCAGATTCTTAAGATTGATAAACCTCTATCATGCACTCACTGCCAATCCCTTTTGAGTCTATGATGTCTATGCTCAGTCTGCTATGCTTTCTTTTCCTCCTAGACCCACGGTCAACCAATCTTTATACATTACCATCACCTTTTTACTCAGACAGCTATAGGCTTAGTTTCTAGACTGGTTCTCAAATTATAAGCAAAGAGAGGAAATTGCTTTAGGTGTATGAATATTCTAGTAAATGTATAGTGCCCATCTGTGCTGAATCCAAATACTATCTCCCAAGTTTTGTTTGTGCACACTTATTCCTGTTCACCCTAGTTCCTAGTAGAACGATATAACTTTGTATATCCTATGTCTACAGGTACACAGTTAGAACTGAGGAATTATTTAAACATGTATTCACATTTGAGAAAAAGACCTGTTTTATTAAATCTTAGTTTCAATGCTTGGCAAAGAATAGTTTGCCCAGTTATCCCACTGTCGCCTTTTCCAAAGCATTTACAATTATTTAATGGTATCTTATTCATTTGATTGCTCATTTATCATCTATTTCCTTCAATGTCAATGACGATTTTGTCCCTCTGTTACTACTGTTTTCTTTTTCATTTCTTTTTCTCTCTTCTTTTTTATAACAGTCTTACATAGTTTAGGCTACCTTAAACTCTAGGGAGTTCAGACGGTCTTGAACTCCTGATTCTCCTGTTCCAGCCCCCAAATTCTGAGGTAATAGGTATGCACACAACCATACCCAACTCTCCCATTATATCTGTAGCCCAGACTATGTATGCCATAGTGGACAGTCAATACATTCTTATCCACTGAATACATCATAACTACTTCCTTACTTTCCTTCAAAGGAGGAAGAAAGAAATGGTCAAGGGCATGAGATAAAAATGACATACCTTCTCTTGCGATTGAGAATGGGCCTTTTCTGCATCCTTAGAGCTGGCCATTTGAGCTTCTTCCCCAGCAAGGCTGCTTCCTAGCTCCCCGATGATTTCTTGGTGCTCTTCCAGATGTGTGCGAGTACCGTTTAGTCCTTTCTCTGGCTGCAGGCTCTTAGTAAGTAAAATTCAAAGAATTTTATAGCATTCGCTCACTACCGCCTCCCCCTCTTTCCCACTGACTAGTATTCTAAAACATTTAACAGATAAAAAGGCCACAGCGTTACTTACCACAGATTCAGTTTCTCTCGCGCATTCTTTAAATTGCCTTCTTTCTATTTCAAATGATTCCTGTAATTCCTTTAGATCATTTCTTTCTTTCGTTAGAGCTTTAATCTCCTCACAGTTTTCATGAAGTTTCTGAGCCAACTCGAGCCTCTCTGCTTCCATGTGCTCCAGTGCCAATCCTTGGCTCTCCTCCATGTCAGCCATCTTCCCCTGCATCTCACGCACATCTTCTTGAGCACTAACAAGCTGTTGCTGCTTTTCTTGGAGTTTCTGGTTCTTCGGAGGGACAAGTTTTTTGTTTTATAATTATCATGTTGTTGCTATTTTGCCAAATGTTTACATAGTACCATTAACAGAGCATCGTCTACATCAGGTAGCATTAAAAGTAAAAGTCAACTAGCTCTTAGACATAATGTTTATGGGGAGGTTAAAATAATTCATGACCATCTAGGAACTCAAAATGTGAATTTGATGGGAAATGGAACTTTTACAGAAGTTCTAACTCTAAGTGTCGAGCTAGATGCTTTTGGATTACAGTGGTCCCTCAAATCAGTGACAGAGAAGGACACAGAGAAATCTGGAAAGTCAGGTTATTAGAAAATAGCATCAGAGACTGTAATGCTGCAGTTCCAGGGCAGCGGGAGATATCAGATACTAGTTAGAAGCAAAAACAGATTTCACTTGACTATCAAAAGAAACACCACTGACAGTACAGCTTTTAAAGTCTATGGATCAAGAATGGTGACAATGCCGCATGCAGAGGTTCACACCTTTAATTCCAGCACCAGGGAGACAGAAGCTAGTAGATCTCGGTGAGCTGGGGGCCAGCCTGGTCTACAGAGTGAATTCAAGGACAGCCAGAGCTACTCAGTGAGATCCTGTTTCAGCACTCGCACACGTGTGCACTTGCACACAACGCAAGCACACACGCATATATACACACTCGAAATGATAGTGACATAATGCATTTTTAATTTTGTAAGTCACTAACTTTGTGGTAATTCTGATCTTCCCTTGGAAACTTACATAGGTTAATCAAGAGAGCCAGGTGAAATGAGAAAACTAAAAAGCCAAGAGACTAAAACTTACAAACATAGATTCCAAATAACCATATTCCCTATGATATAAATAAATAATAGTATACACATCATTGTGGTGATGTATTGTATATGATTTAATAAAGCCTCTGGAGATCAAAATGTAAAGCTAGACACAGCCATAGAGCCAGGCAGTGGTGACCACACCTTTAATCCCAGGACTCAGGAGACAAAGGCAGATGGGTCTCTGTGAGTTCAAGGCCATGCAGGGTTACATTAGAGTGAATCAGTCTACAAGAGAAATAGCTCACACAAAGGAGAGCTCAGCACTTGGGATTCCATGCCTTTAATCCCAGCTCTAGAGAGGTCTATAACACAGGAGTGGGGCATTCAATATTTATTCTCAGCTATCTCAGATTTATTCTTCAGTCAGGCTGAGGACAGTACAGTGCTTTCAGCTTGAGGCAGAGGTAAGAGCTAGTGGCCAGCTTCATTGCTTTCCTGATCTTAAGCTTGAACCCCAATGTTTGTCTCTGGGCTTATATTATTTGTGTTACATTTCATTTGTTTAGCGATGGAGCCTTATCGTGTAGCCCAGACTGGCTTAGAACACACTATGAGGCCCAGGCTGGTGGAAATTACAGTGATCCCTTTGTCTCAACACTCTAAACTGGGATTACAGGAATGAGTGACCATGTCTAGATTGCCATCACCTTTCACTTTTAACAAGATGTTTGCGGGATGACCCAAGTAAACTCAGAAGCATCAGCTATTACCACTGTTGGTTTTACTTCTTAGGAGTATGAAAAAGACACAAGGTTTTAAAGTGAATTCAATTATATAAAAGGGGTCGGGGTTAAAAACATGATAATAAGAATGCTACCCAGGACAAGGACACAAACTACAGTATGTCATCTAGCAATGGCGCTGCCCTCATCCCAAACAGAAGGTAGTCTGAGTGTACTTTAGTGTTGCTGGACATGTTTCAAATGTCTTACAACAGCACTGCTCTTACCAATGATTCAGAAACCTGTCAGCATTCAAGATGGTCTTACATCCAAGAGCAGTCTTACATTTCAAAGCGACTCCAACACAACTTCATATGGGGAAAACCTTCATTTGATGACTAATTTATGTTAAGTACTCAGCAGAGTGTCTAATCCATGGTAGTAATCAATTTTGATGGACGACTATATGATTAATTTAGGCTACGTAAGACTGCTTACTTCTCACCTACAGATGTTATAATTATATAATCTTAAGTAATGTTAAGAATTCAATACAAATGGAACCGTCAAGCTGTTAGCACTGATACTTGTCCATTCACTCTTCCTTGATTTAGGACTAGAGAAAAAGGATTTATTAGAGAAACGCGTGTGTGGTGGGGACAAACAGTCGACGACGCAGCATGGGAAGCTCACCTTTTCCTTTAACTCCTCTTCTACTTCTGCCAATCTCTCACACGCCCTGGAGAGCTCTTCGCTCTTCTTAGTGGCTATGTCCTTTTCCTGTGCAGCTATCTCTTGCTGCTTTTTGAGTTCATCTCTGAGAATTCTTAATTCTTCCTGGTTTTCAATCGTCTAGAGTTAAAAAAAAAAAAAAGGCTCTAGATTAGCATTTATATTATTTGCTTACCTTTATGAAGTCAGGAAAACTCAGAAATTACTTTGGATACAACATGAGGAAATCAAAGTGATCCTACATAGAAAAAGTAACAGTAAAGCCATGTCAGTCTGCTTCTGATGGCCAAAGAGTTTTTCCTTATGCTTTTATGACTTTGGATGCAAGAACTGATCAAAGGCCAGTCAACTCGAAATGGTTCCCATTCTTTGTCGGCGTTATGACGATCACATAGCAACAGGCTTGAATATGAATGTTGCCAAATCATAACAACTCAGAGAGAAAACACATTTTGTGTGTGCATGCTAATTTTCATTCAGTTTGTTGATAAACCAGACAATTCTAAATCCAGAAAGTTAAACCATCACAAAATGTGAGGTTCCACTGCATCCACAGTGATTTTCCTGAATTATTAATTTCAACCCACACAGACTATAGAGCCTTATAATAGATTAAAAGAGAAACATTTCAGAACCAAGTTAACTAAATATGTATAAGACCTGCAAACTATAACATAATATTAAGAGAATAAATCATTAAGGATATGCATTGGCTAATTAGCTTATGAAAATGTACATCTTTTGTTGTTAGGGAAAGCAAAGTAAAGGTATATTAGCAAAAGAATGGGTAAAATTGAAAGCATAAATAAACATAAAGTGTTGGTAAGGGAAATATGGAGCCACCAGAATTCTACGTATTTGTTGATGAAAATGTAAAATGGTAGATGTGGTCTGAAAAATCAATGTGGCAAATTACTACCAAGTTAACAATAGCCAGTGACTCCATTTAGGCAGACATTTGTCAAAAGTCATTCACCCTTACACTTCCATGATATGTCTATTGCATATACATTATACATGAACAAAGCGATAAAATCTAAAATAAACAGGCAAAAATGTATAGTCAATTGTAGAGAGCTAGGTCTTACCATCTCGATATTTTCCTGGAGGTCCATCTTTAATTGTTCCTTTTCTGCTATAATACTTTCCAATGTTTGTTGGAGTCCATTATTCTCCTGCATTAAAGAATGTATTTTCTTCTTTTCTTCAGTTACCTCATTATCATTACCACCTGCAACCAATGTTTGGGCACTTCCAGCAAGCAGACTCTGTCCTTCACCTATGTCATCCATCTAAAATATGAATACATTAAAGACAAATTTAAATAGTCAACAACTACTTTAATATTAGTAAAAATATTCATCACCTATATTCTGTAGCAAGAACTAGCCTCATATCAACACAAGGACTCTCCTGTACAATCTCAGGAGCTAGGCATTATTTCTACCTGTTTGATAAGTAGGAAACTTCAATTCCAGAGAGGTAAATCTATTTTTGTGAGAGCATACAGCCAGCTTTGGACACAAGTGGTTGGCTCTAGTACTGGTATTCTTAGACCTGTTCACTGAGAAGAGCTGCCGAGATAGCTGGACACATTGCAATTGTCATGTACACTAGGTTAACCTAGTGTGGAAATTCATTTATTCAAACTGATTAGATAATCAAGTCACATGCCTTTCCTGTCTACACATCTTCCTTAAATAATTTCTGAGTTATACAATGCTAGTATTTTGGTCATTTTATGCTACGAAAAGAAGGCTGAGGACTGATTTGTTCCCCTGATCGCTGATGGTTACAGCTGGAATAAGAAAGAAGCAGGCTTTGCTCTGAAGTGGGAAGTACGTGGGCAGTACAGTCAATGGGCTGGGGCTGGGCTCAATAAAAAGGAGAAAGGGGCCTGGGCAGCAGCCCTCACCTCTGCCTCCTGACTGGCACAGGATGTGACTGGTGTCTCACACTTCTGATGCCGTAAGTTCCCTGTCACGATCATTCATCTTTTATACTGTGAGGCAAATCCATCTTCCCCTAAACTGTTTTTGTTGGACATTTGTCACATTAACAAGAAAGCGGCCTAATATAGGGGTTTTGGTAAAATGGTGCTTTCTCAAGTAGATAAGCCAATGGTGTTATGCTCTAAGACTCAGGGTGGAGTGGCCCAGCACTATCTTGAAGGAGAACCTATTCTTAGGAAACAGGCTTCTGTAAAAAGTCCAAGCTTCTAGTAGTTTTACCAGACTCTTCATGATCTTGCCCCTGTTCAACACATGTGTCAGTCTCAAATTCTGTCTTCCTAGCCATTAGGTGGTTTTAAAAAGACCTTTAAAGCTTGCTGTGACCCTCAGGACTTTTATATCCGCCATACCCTTTGTGAGTTATTTACTGTCCTAATGTCTCATAGTTTTTACCCCCCCCCCCCACTTCTACCCTTCAGCTGTGTATTATCCTAGCTATGTTTCTGTTGCTGTCGTGGAATGCTGATTAGGGGCACCTTGGAAAGGAAAGATTTTGTTTCATCTCACAGGTGAACGTCCATTGTTGCAGGAAACCAAGGCAGTGTCTGTGGTTAAAGAAAAGCTTGTGGAAACAGAGGGAAAGTCATCCACCATCCTTTTACCTTCTGCTGAACCTCGTCTTCATTTCCTCCCCTGTCCTTTGTATACAGAGTCTTGGACGTTTCCTCCACAGCTTTCATTTTCAGCAGGTTGATGGTTTCTTGGTGTTGTTTCAAAGACTCAAGAGCATTTAGTAACTGCTCTTGAGTATCAATGTTCTTTGTAAGAGAAAAAGAAAACAATTTCCATTAGGATGTGAAGCACACTAATCTTTTTGTTGTTGTTGTTGTTTTTTTGTTTTGTATTTAGAGACAGGGTTTCTCTGTATTGTTTTGGAGCCCATACTGGAACTAGCTCTGTAGAACAGGCTGGCCTCGAACTCAAGAGATCTGCCTGCCTCTGCCTCCTGAGTGCTGGGATTGAAGGTGTGCACCACCAACCGCCCGGCTTGAAGCACACTAATCATAGAGTTACTATTTGATCATATATAACATAACTTCTGTACTTCTAACTGGCTGAACCATACCATGTTCACAGTGTCCTGAATGTCACTTCTGAGTTGGTCCCTCTCCGTCTGCAGGCTTGCTTGGAGTTGCTTCAGGTCCTCCTTTTCTTGGGTTAAGACTCTTACTTCTTCCAAGGTTTGCTGAAGCCTCTCGGTGAGCACGGCTCTCTCCCTCTCTGCAGACTGCAGGCTGGACTCGCTGCTTTCTAACTGCTTTCTTAGCTCCTCCATTTGATTTGACCTCTCTTGACCCTCGCTTGTTTTCTGCTGAAGCTCTTGAGTTTTGTGAGAAAGCTTTAAAGAAAAAGTGCGATACAGTGAAAGCAGAATGTTGCACTTTGCACAAAGACACACGTGTATGCAGATGACAGACACTCAGGAAAACAGAAGCCCGTTTCTTCTGTTGACAGTTTGTACCAACCTCAGCCTTCAAGGAATCCAAACTTAAACCAAGGTTTTCTGCCTCTTCGGAGAGATTTCCTATTTCCTGCTTCATCCTCTCACTCTCCTCTGAGACCACTTGGTATTTTTGCTCAAGTTCCCCGTGAAGGGTTTTCAATGATTGCCACGCTTCATCTCTGCTTTTGTAATTCAGCTGGGAAGCTGCAAGGTCATCTTTTGTGTTTCCAATTTCTTCAAGCAAAACTTGAATTCTGCTGTCTTTGTGAGCTACTTCAGAAAACAAGTTTTCTCTTTCTGAGGTTATTAGACAGAGCTCTTCAGATTTCTCCTGCAGCTATGGAAAAGAAGACATTTAGGGATGTCAGCAAAGTATCACAGATACCCTGAAGCAACTTTCTGAAAACTTTTAACGTTAGCAAAGATTTGACTGAGGAATGATGCATTATTTACATTTACAGTTCTGAGGTTGGAACTCAGAGCACAGTGCACACTAGGCAAGTATGCAGCCAATCAGCTGTCTACAGTAGAAGGCAATGCTCTTGTCATTAACTCTTCATTTAGCCTGTTTAAATCCACCTCAAATGTTTGTCATGATGTCTTCGGGTTCCAGTTAAAGAATGCATGGAGAAGGAGTCAGCAGAGACAGCTACCATTTGAAAGTGTTTTCTAATGACCATGGGACAAGTACTTAAGGTTTTCCTCAAAATTTGAAACACCTCCCTAACTAAAGTCATTGACTGCAATTCAAATTTCTAAACATTTAATCTACAGAGAAACTATGCTTTTAAGAATTATGTGAGAAGGATCATTTTAAATAATTAAATAATCCGTAATATATTTATGGGTAGTGTAATCATTGTGAAAGGGAAAGACGAGAGAGCTAAAAAGTCCACAAAAACATCATCTATCTATCACATTCTGTACGAGCCAGTGAGAGCATGACTTGTCTCTTGTATTCCCGCTGAGTTAGACATTCGGAGTCTCCTGTTTTACCTCTTTCCTCAGCATTTCTACCTCAGAGGGTACAGCTTTCAACTCCGAGAGCAAGCTAACTTCTTTTTGCAAAGCTTCTTTGTCTTCAATTTCTTTATTTAGTTCTCTTTGGAGATCAGTAATCCTTTTCTCCAGCTCCAAATTTGACAGCAAACCTGTAAGTTTTTGACAGGTTAGCTTACATTGACAAGAAAGTGACCCAATTTTTAATAGATTTTAAACAACCTCTCAAGTATTGTCTACTGCATTTGAAAAATAATTTTAAGCCCCTATTTTCGTGCCCACAGAAATACTTATGAGCATGGACAACAAAGATATTTAAACTGAATATTGAATTCTTTTTAAAAAAGTAAGACTTAGCAGGTACTTAATTTTGGGGATGTACTCAACCCCTTTAGGTAAGTTCTCAGGGGTCAGTGTGTAGACATCTCAATTTGTATGGTACCTTTGCCTTCTACCAGGGCAGTGAGTTTTGATATTTCTTGAAAAGCAAACTGTAATTCCTTGTCTAGATCAACTTGCATTTTCTTTTTGGCCTCCAGTTGACGTTGATATGCCTGAATGTCATTTTCCATTTGCTTACAAGAATCTGAAAGTTCATTCTGTTGGAAAACCACAGGAAATTGATGACTCCACACTCACTACAAATCTGACTTCATAAACTCTGAAAAATTACTTACAATTTTCTCCTGCAGTATCAGATTTTCACTTCGAAGAAAGGCTGCCTCTCTCTTGGCATCAAGGGCCACAGTGTCCATATCAGACAGTGTTTGCATCACCTGTTTCAGGTCTTCAGTGGGTTCCTAGACAGATGACAAAAGGGACTCAGGAGATCCAATTTTGGCAGATTTGGAAAATATGATGGAGAACATATATACATGTATGTTATTTCTAGCTGATCACAAAAGGTGAAATAGAATAAAAATTCTGGCCATACTTTTCTATATCATAACAGCTACTCTGGAAGTACACTTTAAGAAATTAGTGTTTAATAAAAAACTTAAACCAGCAATGGTGGCGCACACCTTTAAATCCCAGACCTGGAAACAGAGGCAGGTGGATCTCTTGAGTTAAGAGGGCCAGCCTATCCAACTTACAGAATTTCAAGTCAGCCAGAGCTGACAGTGAGACACTGTTTCAAAGCACCCAACCAACCCACCCACCAACACTGAGAAAAGAATCTAAAACTATTGAATCTCTATCGGTAAAATGGTGATAACACTAAAGTCATTAATCAAAGATTTATGTCCCTATTAAATATATATAAATTGATTATAACTAAGCCTGGCCACAGTTGGCACAGGACAACCATCTACTAGGATGATTATGATTATATACTAGAAATGCCAAGTCAATCACACAGCAAAAGAAAAGTCAACTTTACCGATGAATATGACAAGTCTATTTTCATCTTTTCTGACTTCTGGGCTTCTATGTATTTCTGCAGGTCCTTAATCTGAGCCTCTTTTTCTTTAAGAAGCTCCACTTTTGAACTTATTTCATTCTAAAAAAAAATCAAAGAACAGTCAAAGTAAATTTAATAAATGATTTGAATTTAAAATGACAAAAGAACATATTTAAAAATTAAAATTGGTTAAAATCACTAATATTTAAAATATAATTCCTCTATTTTCTACAATTTGTTTAATTATGAGACACACATTTTAAGTTGCAGCTACTCATCAAAGAAATGCTATGATAAATGTTTACCTCAAGATCTTGATTATACACTTCTGCATGTTTAACTAAATTCTTTAAGTTGGAAATCTCATGAATCAGTTGCATCTGTAAGAGCATGTGAATAGGAAACAGCAAACTAATCATTAATAAAGCAAAAAAGAAAGAAAACCACAGGTGACCTGAACAAGGGGGAGCTCATGGACCCCCAAACTGACAGATTGGAAACCAGCATAGAAATGACTCAGAACCCCTGAACATGGGGTCAGTTAGGAGACCTGGGCAGTCTATGGAGACTCTAGTAGTGAAACAGTATTTATCCCATATACAAATGGACATTTGGAGTCCATTCCACATAGTGGGATAATCTCTCAGCCTAGACACACGGGGAAGGCCCTGTCCCAAATGATGTGACAGACTTTGATGATTCCCCATGGAAGGCCTTACCCTTTCTATGGAGCAGAAGAGGGATGGGATGGGGGCCAGTGGAAGGTATGGGAGGATGGGATGGAGAGGGAACTAGGATTGATATATAAAATAAAATTGTTTCTAATTTAAATAATAAAAATCTAAACAAAAGCCAACCAAAGAAAACATCATTTACTGCTTCAGAAACACCCATCTTAGGAGGGATTGAGAGATTATTTGTTGAAGCTACTCTAGTAGAGCACCTCATAATCTAAAAATCCCAGAAAAAGCGGCTGGATAGTTGGCTCTGCAGTTAAAAGGACCGATTCTCTCTCCAGAGGACTCAAGTTCAGTTCCCAGCATCCCGTTACCCATCTCACAACCATTTGTAACTATAGGTCTACAAGACCAGACACCTTTGTGGGCATTGGCACTCACACATATACATACTTATATTTTAAATGCACATGCATATACCTACATGTAATAAATAATAAAAATAAGATCTTAAAAAGACCCAAGAACTACCCAAAAACACTTAGACACATAAATCAAACACGTAAGGGAAAAGAATCCCAGCACGTTCTCATAATTATTGCATACGGCCACACTGACATCACTAACAAATCAGTAAACTCTAATCACACTTTTAATAAGCTATATTTTGTATTTTGGATAGACTGTGTTTGGAGAATCTTAGTTTCTTTTCTCCCCCTTCCAATTGATTACCCATTTGGCTCTACAATGACACACTCCCACAAGGTTTGATTCTGGTTTGGGTTGGGCTCAGGTCATGTGAGAACTTTAAGTTATTATCGCTGTTGAGAACCTACATAGGTGTGGGACTGTCAACTCTTACTTTGTTATCTATTCTCAGGAAAACCCTGAAAAGAATACTATTGCTTTAGGTTGTTCAACTAACTAAAAGTACAAAGGAGAAAGCATTTGTGGTAATGTCGTTTATCAAAGCGTTGGCAAATTTGATTTTGTGACTACCAGAAACTTTTGTCGTAAGCCACAGAGACCAAAACCAGCCAGATAACCAAACAAAACCACTTTGTGCTAGGACAAAGTCACTAAACCCTTCAACTGTTCCCATTTGTTCCCCTGTTCAGGTACAATGGAAAGCCAATCTGGTTATTTTTAAAAAGAATATAAATTATCTCTTGGTAACATTCTCTGAGTGTGTACACACATGAAAAACAGCAAGACCTCAATCTTAGAAATAAATGTCTTTATGAGAATGATGTTGTCAAACGTGTTTTTGAGTTCATTATTCCTATTTCTCTTACCTCTTGATCTTTCTCTGCTTTTCTTTCTAGATCTTCAAATTCCTCTAAATCCTTTTTTTCTTTCAATTTCAGTTTCAGTTCCTCATTTTCTCTTCTTAGCTGCTCATAGTCCAATACCAGATCATCGTATTGAGCATGGAGTGAGTTTAACTCACTCTCTAAGTTTTCCTGTTAAAAACAGAAACAAATTTTCCAATCAGAGAGAGTTCAGATCCACTTGTTAATTGCTTAGCTAACTAATATGGAGATTGAATGAATAACCAATTCAATTCTGAGCCAGTTGATACAGGCATTTCTCTGCTTTAGCATTTGCATAATCTTGCTAACTTGAACTAGGAATAGGTTAGCTACTTTGAGGAAAACTATGATGGACAGGAAAAAAAATTTTTTAAACTAAAAGTGTTTGAGTGTTTTTCCAGCATGTATACAAATGCACATTGCACACTGTCTATGGAGGTCAGAGAGGGAGCTGTCTCCACTAAAACTGAAGTTACAGACAGACAGCTGTGAGCTGCCATGTGGGTGCTGGGAACTGAACCCAGGTCCTCTGGAAAAGCAGCCAGTACTCTTGACTGTGAGCCATCTCTGCAGACCTCTTTTTTTAAGTAACAGATTCTAGAATATGTGCAGAACACAAAAACACTCTGCCTTGATAGTCATCAACTAGTAGTGGCCAGAATTATAGAAAGCACTGCAGAAGTTTCCAAAATAAAAACAGAAATTTCCTTTCTATACATTTAGATAACTTTGCTATATACCCGAGACTTGTCATTTTTAAATCAGTCATTTACCCTCAAGGGATTTCTCAAATAAAAATATAAACTTGAAAACTATCACAACCCTAAGATTTGTTAGTAAGAGCTGGAAGCCAGCTTCTATTATATTAGCATGTTTACGGAATGGTTAGTCTATCTCTAGATATCTCACAGCTGTCAATCAGAGATATAAAATGAGAACAGTCTTCCCTTTAATCAAGCTTGTCTCTGATTTTAGTCAGGCAGGGTTAACAATGAAGTATAACAGCAAACCCAGCAAGAAATAAAAAAATAGCAAGAGAGATAGCTCAGCACTAAGAATACTCGCTACTTACTCTTCCAGCAACTCTTGACTCTGTCCCTAGTCCCCACATATGGCAGGGATCCAATGTCCTCTGTTGACTTTGCACACACACACACGCAGACATGCATGCACAGGCAAAACATACACACACGTAAAATAAAAATCTTTAAGAAAACCAAACCAAACCAAGCCAAACCAAACCAAACCAAACCAAACCAAACCAAACCAAACCAAACTAAAAAACAAAGCATAAGGACAGATGCCCTAATGAATACTAAAATTACCTCACTTAGTAGCTTTGTTGCTGAACTCCATTCTACTTCAGCCAATGGTTCAAGAGTGTTATTGAACACATCAGGCTCAAAAGAGAGTGCTATAAGTAGACAAAAAAGACGCATGTCAAAAATGAGATTAATAAAGAATTCTGAGTAGATGTAAGCTCAAATTAACTTATACTCAGGTATGACTGCCAACAACAGAGATGATCACTGACCATATTACTGTATGAAGTAAGAATGCTGGCTGGAACTTGTGATAAAATAAAGATCTTTGAAACAATACAGATAAAAGAACAAATTCGGCATCTGAGATTTGACCAGTGTCAAAGAATGCTGAAGACTTAATTTTGAGACAGCATTCTATAGACATGATATAAATGATGCACTCTGAAGTCCAGAGTAAGTTTAGCTGGACGTGAAGACAGTACCATTGTAAGTGAACATGCGGGCGAAATTAAACGAAGCACCTGACTTACATGCTTCTGCTACACTACATTGTTTGGTTCTGCAGGGTCCAAGTCTATAACCGGGTCTACCTCTGAATTCCTGGCAATCCTCCTGCCTTAGTCTCTCAAGTCACTGCACTTGATTTACAATTCATCACTCTTAAGAGTCAACAGGATTTCATGAATGTTTATATTGCAATCATATCTGAACTATACATACTTTATTTAACCATATTTCTCATGTTAGCCAACTTAATGTCTATGGAGACACATTTTAATTCAATGTAGTTCTACTTAGGAAAGTACTCACATTCATCATTTTCTCCCAATCTCATCAGAGAATTTTCTCCCAAAAGAGTCACTGAAGTTTTATGTGCCCTTGTCGTTACATTTGTTGGGACTTTAAATTCGTTAACATAGTTCGAATCTTTCATTTTGTTAATTTTGCCATAGCACCAAGTAACTCTTCGTTTCTTTTTAACCTTAAAAACCAAGAACAAAAGAAATCAAAATTATTTCACACAGACCCAAACTGAGACAAAATAAGGCAAGGAAAATACTTCTTAATTAATTAATTAATTAATTAATTAAAACACTATGGTAGGATCTTAGGTCTCGTTTGTTTCAGGAGAAACCACACAGAAGCTCTATGGTAGAGCAAATGCTTACCGTGCACAAGGCTCTGGGTAACCCCACCAACCACAAAAAGAACGTTAACTCTTTTCTCCTACCCAAGCATTCCCTCCCCCCACCCCACTGTTATATCCAATAGTCTACCTTGACTCACTCAACATTGCTTTGCAAATAAGCCACAGCTTCACTGCATCCACAGCCAAGGAACAAAACCCAAAACATCAAATCCTGTTTAGTTTATCTTTCAATTTTTTTCCCCCTAATTTGTCCAATTTTGCTCCCTTTCCAGAGCCATAATTCTCTCAGAGGTGCAACTTATCTGATGCAGACAGTAGCCATACCTTTCTAAACCTCAATGTTGATGTCACATACAAGCTCTGTTGTCCTTAGTGTACTGCCACAGGTGGATCCCTAAGTGTGCTTTAATATGTCCTGTGCACTGTGTATTTGAAGTTTAAAGTATGTTTACCATGCACCTGCAAAACTCTTAAGCTTTTGGTAATGTTGGTTACTTCTTGAAGCATCTTCCATTGACCTATTATTTCCTATTCATCAATTAGTCAACTAATACTTCTTAAATGTCTGTACTGTACACCCGCTAGTGACTTATACACACACCTATTGGTAACGATACTACATACTTACATTAGGATTTTCTGCATAGAAAGGACTGTTTTACACATTCATGAGACTGGATATCAAGCTATCCCTCAGGTGAGATCAATAGTTAGGAACTGATGGAACAGAGATTAGAGTTGGGTTGGTCTGGCTTTCAAGGCTACCCAGCTAACAAAAATATCCATCATGTCTACCAGACAAACAGAAACCTATCCCAGGAAAAACAAAAGTATACCTGCCAAAAGGTAAGATTTTGATCTCTACGTTGATTTACATTGTTAATTGGTTTTCCTGATCTAATATTACTATTAAACAAGTAGAAGATACTTTCATAAACCCTGGTGATCTTTGTAGACAGCCATGGGAATGCACAGCAGCGACAACTAGCGGCTTGGCAAAGCCATGGGATTATTGACTCAAGGCTGAATGACAGGTTGTTCCTGTCCATAGCTTCTCAAGTGCCACTGCTGTGCCTCCCTAATAAGAACAGTCTCAGGGTTCTTTCCACAGTCCTTTGGTGGTATGTTTTATATTGTTGGGCACACATATAGCTGTGGATAGTCAGGAAGATGATCCTGTATAATCTCATGGATAAATATTATAACATTTTACATTACTCAGACTGACACAGGATTTTCAGTCACAAAGACAGTCTTTTACACAGACAGCTAATTTTGGACTTCAGGGCAGATTCAAAGCAGCCTGGTTGCTCCTGGAGACAAATATCTGGTTGCCCATAGAGACAAAATCATGAGGTCATTTTTCCTAGGTGCTATTTTGCTGATTCAAGGTCAGAATAGAAGCAACTTTTTCTCAGTGATTGACTTTTTGCATGTAGCCCCAGTCTCAGGGTAAGGTTGTCAACTGTTTACTATCTGGGAACCCTCACTAACTTAGAGCTACATGCATGGGTCAGTGTCACATTCCAGCGTGAGAGAAACTACGTGACTTGTGTTATGAGAATGGGTTGTCCATAGTTTGGCTGTGAGAGGGACAGCAGTGATGCAGGGAGGGAAGGAGGGAGATAGCAGTGGTGTGGAGAGGGATGGCTGTGCAGAGCTATGTGACAGCTGCTGCAGAATATGAAGTGTGTGTGTGTGTGTGTGTGTGTGTGTGTGTGTGTGTCTGAGTGTGTGTTCACACTGAGTCCCAGATGAAGAAGAAGCATGAGAGTGTGACAGAGTGAGGGAATGATATACAAGAATGGGTGAGTGAGAATGAATGTGTGTGTGTGTGTGTGTGTGTGTGTGTGTAAAGAGAAATATCCAATAGTATATAGAGATGTTGTAACTGAAGATAGAAATATGAGGAGAGATGCATGTATGTAAAGAGAAACTGTCAAGAAAGAGCAACTATTCTAAGTTGATGTAAAGGAGAAAGTAAGCATGTGCTTGCTTGTTTTTTTTTAGGTTACCAGCAGAAAGCGTGTTCCCTTCAGATAGGAAAGTTTAGCAATCCTCTGATTAAGAATCTTTCCTAGCCCCCACTGCCTTTGTGGATTTTCTTTATATATTCCGGTGCTTACTGGGGGCTTCCTGGCCCCCGCCAAGTCAGTTATAGAACTTGGTTCCTAATCATCTTATAAATTTCATTAGACTTTAGTATGATTCAGACAGTCTTTACCAACACCCAGGCCTTTTGGAATGAGTATCTCTTCACGTGAGAACTGGGGAAAGGTAATTATAACTTGCTTCTTAGGTAGAGATGGTATTTGACAAATACAGAGTTCTCTGGGTCTCTTAAAGACCTCTTAGCAGAGGATGAAAGGTTAAGTCAAGCACACGGAAAGGCCTGCTCTGCTTTCCGCCATCTTGCTGCTCTACCTTTAGCTCCTGCTGAAATGCAATAGAAGACGACGTCACTAGCATCCTCTTCAGGTTCTGGATTTTCTCATCCTGCACCTTCTGAAGCAAGTCTTTCTCATCTAGAAGCTGGGCCAGTTGATCCTTTTCCATTTCCTGCGCCCGAGTCTTTGTATTTACCTAGGAAATACTCAGTTATGTTAAACATAAACAGTAAAATTGAGTCCTTGAAAGTAGCTTCAACAATAGAAAATTACATTTGCACTTAATCTGTGAAAACTTTAATTTTATTGAAGATACTGTCTACATGCAGGAACCCAACATGCACATATCACAGACAATAGTTACTCAAACTTAAGAGATAAAATATATCATTTCTTCTCATTAGGAGACTAATCTCATGCTAGGACAATGTTGTTAATTCTAGTAATTGCCTATAAAGATAAGAGTAGGTAGGATGTCAAAGAAGCTAAAATTTGAAAACTGCAATAGTGGAGATGTTATGTCACTTGACATTTTAGCTCACTAAAAAAACTACTAAAATGAAAGGTTTTTATAAGATATGGGAGCATGATGAAAAAAAGAAATGAAATAGAATGACAGGCAAATTAGTCTTCACTTAGAGGACTAGACTCAGGGAAGAGACATTCAGGAGAATGGAAAAGTACAGAATGTAGCTTAGTCACTCACTATACAATCCATATGCAAAGGCCTCTCAACAGAGCTCAATAATTTCAAGAAATGTCCCCTCCTAACATTTTTGTTTTTGAGACAGATGTAGTTTAGGATGGTCTAGAAATGGCTACACAGCAAAGTATGATTCTAAATTCCTGGATTTCCCAGCTTCCAGCTTCCAGGTACTAATAGTAGACACATCCACCACTAGGTTAGGTTTTCTGAGGAGTCGGGGATTAAGCTCAGGCCTTTGCACACGCTAGGCAATCACCCTATTGATTTAACAACAGACAACTCCAACAGTCAAGAAACAAGGTATTTTAGTTCATAGTGAATTTCTTTTGTTGTTGCTGGAGATGGATCCAGGGCCTTGTACATTTCAGGAAGCACTCTACCACTGAGTTCCATTCTAATTCCTAAAGTTAAATTTTTATGCATTTAAATTGAATTATTTTAAGCTAAAATCTGTTTGCTTTAAAATTAAGTTGTAGCAATTCAGATATTACTAAATCTATCGTCTTTCAGGCAGATCTCCGTCATTCTCTATTGGCTCTTATTCCTTTACCCAAATGAAAACCGTACGAACCTCCTCTAACTGTTTCTTCAGGTCCACTATTTCTCTTCTGTACCTTTTCAGGAGAGCCTCATCGTTCGACACCTCGTTCACATAAGGAGTATTCTTCATGTACTTAGCTGTGCTGGCAAACTGGGGCAAAACAGCAAAGTACAAGATGCTCAATATCTAGAGTTCCAGCAATCAATAACACTCGTTTCTTACAATCAGCATCCTTTGGGGAAAAAAACCAAGCAAGCAAGCAAGCAAGCAAGCAAGCAAGCAAGCAAGCAAGCAAGCAAGCAAGCAAGCAAACAGCACTTCTGGCTGAAAGAATTTGCCTTCTCTTTTCTCTCTGTTTAATCTTTGGGAAGGGTGATGTGTATGTGTGTGTTCATGTGTGCAGGCACACATTATGTGCATATATGTGTGTGCACACAGAGGACAAGGGCTATTGTTAGCTATCTTCATCAACTGTTCTACCTTCTGTACCGAACCTGCAGGCTTTCTTACTGAACCTGCAGCTCGCTGAATTGGCAAATCCAGCCAGTCAGCTTGTCCTGAGATCCCTTGTCTTTGTTTTCCGAGTGCAGGGATTGCAGGAGAGGCGTGGTGCCTGCCCAGCTTGGATGCTGGGAATCTGAACTCTGGTCCTCAAACTAGTGAATGGTTTTGTCGTCTGAGTCATCTCTCCAGCTCCCAGGATGCCATTCCTATTAGACAGTTTACTAATTCCAGGTAATCATGTTGGAAGCCAAGTCTCATGTACTTCATAAATGCTGTGAGGCCAGCAGTACACTGATTTAGTACTAAGCAGCTAAAATTCTTTTCTTTTCTAGCCAGGATCTTGTTACATGGCTCGGATTGGCCTGAGACTCAATAGATGGACCAAGCTAGCCTCAAACTCAGAGGAACCACCTTGTTCCTGCTTTCAGGAGCTAGAAATAAAGGCATATGTCATTATACCTGGCTTAATCTGTTTTCTATTGTAGAGTGTTTTACGTTACCCAGGCTTCCTAAACACTGAGATTTGAGGCTTGCGCCACCATGCTCAGCTTTAAGGCATTAAAGTGTTTTTTCCACAATGGGGAAAACTTAAGGTCTGTGTATGCTTTGCAAACATTATACCAGAGCTGCATCGCCACCCCCCCCCCCCGCAACAACTAAGCAATGCTAACCACTGCTTAAGGTAACCATTGACAACACCAGACCCCTTACCAAGAAAGCTGTGATATTAACTTGTTTTCCATTTTTCCTTTTTCCTTTTAAATAAAAAATGTAGGCCTGCAACTCTTATGTAGCTAACCATTAGTAGAAGTTCACTAAATGTTTGGTTGCACACATTATGTTTTTATATTACTATTTGTGCCAAGTAACACTAATTTTTCATCTATGAATCTAACATGAAGCTTCTAATTACTATGTATCAATGAAGAAAATGAGTTATTTAAAGAAAATACCAAATCACTTCAGTTAAAAGTAATGGATGCTCCCCAACCTATAGAGATGGGATGCAAATACTAAAGCCTAGAAAATACATTATATATATACACACACACACACACACACATATATATACATATACATATACATGTATATATATATACATGTATATATATATATATATATATATATATATATATATATATATATATATTTTTTTTGCTAGTCTGTACATCAATTTTTTAACAGGCATTATGTCAATGGCAGAAAAACGACTTGTCATTTCGGCAGGTAAGTCATTTCCTACAGTGCAATGAGATGAAAGCTAGACTCACCTGAAGAGTGGTTAGGGTCTCATCGAATGACACAGGAGTAATGGTGCAGATGATGCGCGTTTTCGCGTTTCCTCCCAAGGAATTCTGAAGAATGCGTGTTAATTTGCTGTCTCGGTAATTTATGAAGCCACTTAACAAGAGGCAAGTGTGGGAAGACAAAGGTTGAGAATGTATATATATAAACATGTTTTCCTTTAAGAAAATGAACACTTAGTCATAATTTTATAAATTAAGATTTTACAGGTTGCATCAGGCAGACTAAACTGCTAATTAAAGATACCTAAGGTAAGAAATAAATTCAGTAGTTACAGTGATAAGCATAAGAAGCTATACTCATAAAATATGCATGTACATTAAAATGTCACAATGAATAAGCACATTATTATGTATAATATGTGCTAATAAAAAATTAAAAAAAATTAAAGCTGGGTATGGTGGCATACATCTTTAATCCCAGCAGGCTGATATGTGAGTTCGAGGCCAGTCTGGTCTACAAAGCAAGTTCTGGACAGTCAGAGCTGTTACACACAGAAATCCTGTCTCAAAAAAGAAAAAAAAAAAAAGCCCCAAAAAACCCAAAAAAACAAACAAAAAATAAAAAGGACTCGCCAGGCTGGCAAGATGGCTCAGTAGGTAGTGGCACTTGTGCAAAGGTCTGAAGACCTAAATCAGACTTGGGTTCTACAAGGTGACAGGAGAGACGGGATTCCTAAGAGCTGTCCTCTGACGATCAGCTGTGTTTGTAAAATCAAAAAATAAAACAAAAGTTTAAGAAAAGAGTTCTCTAGGCAAGCAGCTCGGGTTCAGATATAGATGAAGTGTAGCTGGCAGACTAATGCTGGAGACAGGGATGGAAATGCTGTGGGCTCTGACACCCGCAGTGTGCACTGTGTCAGGCATGGATGGTCCTTGGGAAGGGTTAGAGAGGCGGCAGGCCAAATCACCTAGGGCTCCCACAGGAGCAAATAAAAATGCTAGGCTCTACAGATTCTTAGGTGACGAAGCATTCCTTATCTTGCATGCCACATATTGTACTGAAATGTGACGCTGTACACTGTAAGTATGTCCAATTATCACATCTCAAATATACACACATGCTTAAAAATAGCCAGCTCAGAGAATCCCAGAACCTTTTTAACAGTGTAGAAGAAATCAATACACTTGATTGTGACTAAAGTATTGCAATTTCCCATATAATAAAAATCCATAAGAAAAAACTTACCCAAATTGTTCATCACTAAGTTTCTTAATCACTTGTCCCAAAATAAATAAACTCCGATTTATATTACAGCCTTCCTTGAGTCGCACACCTGAGTTAAACAAATGTACAAATTAACCTCTGTACTAGATAAAGCACTTGCTTGTAGGTTGTAATTCAGACGTGAAAGCGTCCGATGCTAAAATCTATGCTGTGGTTCAACCTGAGCTCACTTAGAATACTAAGTTCTTTCTAGTCTGCCCACCTGTGAAGTCAAGCAGAAACATCATCAACCGAGAGCAAACACCAGGAAAAAGTGACTAAGGTCCTCTAACTTTCCAGTGAAATCTTTTTATAAACCTTGAAATAAAAGTCATCATGGACTTCCAACTAAATGTTAGTAGATCCACCTGCCTCTGCCTCTTGAGTGCTGGGATTGAAGCTGTGAGCCACCACCACCTTCAGCTCTTACAAAAATTACTGTGAAAAGTAATTTTGGACCAGTATTTTACTCCATTAGTTAGCAGCTAATATTGTTGGCCAAGCAATCAGTTTAAAAGCAACTGTATTTCGTTCTGTTCACAGCTGAGGGCACACTGGTTTTGCACTGGTTTGGCACAGACCAGCCTGCTGGGTGGCTCCCGTTAGGCTGTGGGGTGACCTGTGCCTCTTCTGTTCTCATTCTTCAATCAGCTCTTACTTGTTAGGAATGCCAGCGCGAGCGAGCCATGTGTTATAAACGCCCCATCCTGCGGTTTCTAGGCTAGCCTTGAGCTTAGTCCTCCCAGCTCAGCCTCCTGGAGTCCTTACAGGTGTGGACCTCCAGCTCCTACACTTCCGATTCTGGTCTAGTAGCAGGCCGACCCATGCTTAACTACGGCAGCTCCATGTTTTACCAGCCTGTCGGGCTCAAGTTTCACTCACTGATCTTGTCAGATTTCTCAGACAGTCTTTTTTTCTTGTCTGTTTTCAGTTTTCCATATGCATTTTAAACCATTGTATCTAGTTTAAACACAAAAATGCACTTTTGACTTTATTACGAATGTTTTAAATCTAGAATATACATATGCTTGACATCTTTATAATTTTGAATCTTCATATATAAGTATATTTTTTCATTATTTTAGGTCTTTACAACCTTTTGAGTTTAAGAACTTTACATTAGTTTTATGCAACCTTTGAGTATCTTGAGCATCTTCCTAAACACCACATTTTATTGATCTCGTCTTTTTTTTGTCCACTAAAATATTCAAATTTTGTTTTGGCTTATGAGTCATCTTTACTGATTTATTTGACCCCTATCACTGTTTATTTGGATTTTCTTATATTTTGTTACTCATATAAGGAGCACGAGAAAAATGAAATGTCAGTCTTGTCATGAAAAATTAGAAGTATGCAGTTACATCTGGCCTCAGTGTTGCAACTCTTCCTGTATGGCCACAAGTGAGAGCACTGCAGCACAGACGCTGGGAAACCCTCTCGGAATGACTTTGACTATTGTTCTTTTTCTTCTCAGCACTTGTCATGGCCACTGTGTTCCTTAAAGGAGAGAAAGGTTTCTGAAATATGGTGTCAAGGGAAACAGCAAAGCTTAGAACCAGTTCATGAGCACCTTTCTCACTTTCCTAATTAGTTAATGGGTTTCAGGGTACATTCCTGGGCTTCCGGCTACACAGCCCTATCAACTACAAAACTGAATTTTTAGGTTGGTCCTGCAGTAGGTCAAAGTAATTATGTTTGATTTTTATAATAAAGACTTTCATCTGGAAATCATTACATTATCAGCACTTTTAACACAAATGTTCAGTCATTATCAAGTTCTCATTACCTTCAGCTCCTGTTTGAGCAGCTCTTTCGCTGCCTGCAAGGTCTACCAAATTCTGTAAGAAAGATGAAAATATGTGTTTAGGCGGTGTAACTAGAACTTGGTGAAGAAATAGCTCAAAGACACGATATATTAGAATATCCCCTTGAATTCTTGTCTCCCAGCTGACTATTTAGGTGTCTGCTGTGACTGCCTTCTTTTTATTTCTAATGTTTTAGTCCATCCTCACTCTGTACTCAAGAACCAAGGTCAGCAGTCTGTCACTGTTACCCTTCTCACACATCTACAATGAATGCATCCTCAAGTGTACACCCAAGCTCTTAGGGGTCAGACCTATTCACACAGCACTTACTTTGTTGGGCTGGCCACGTATACCACACTACACTGTCGCATCTTTAAAAGCACTGGCCTCTCTTTCATCTTATAAGTAACATGGGGAAAAAGAGCATCTCTTACACCGTGGGCAGTGTAATAGGTGCTAGAGAAATAGCAGGAGGGTAAGAGAAAACACAATACAGACAACCTGAGGGGAGCCCGGGAGTAACATTCCCGCAAGACCAGGAGACAGGCAGAGATCAGCCACCCAAAGAGCCAGAAGATGACTCCAAGGGGAACACTTCTTCAAAGGGAACACTTTCCCAGAAGATTTTTACAGGAGGGCCAGGCTGGTAGGCTGGCCCAGAGACACACAACAAATCAGCAAAGGAAAGAACAAAATCAACATGTTAAGAGCATTCAATCGAAGAGAATGCTACAATTATGCTGAAATATCACAAGACAGAGTTGGAAAACAAAACACAGGTTAGATAGAGGGTTTTGTTTTACGTTAAAATCTATTAAAACAAATCACACATGTTTTCAGCAACATAAAAGAGATTCAGACTAGATGTAAACATTTGCTTTATCAGAGCTTGGTAGTGCCTGCCTAGGGTGGGCAGAGTTATGATTTTTAAGGTCCTCTTGGTGGTATCTGATAGTAAAAAAGAAGTAAATGGGAGGATACTTAGTGGTAAAAGCAATGTCTGCATAGTGCTCATATTCAACAAATGTGAAATAAGTACAGATCATGCAGCGTGTTTGTACTAAGAGACATCCCTCTTCTGTTTAAGAGACTTAGAGTCTAAAATACTATTCATGGGCCAGAAGGTGGGGATGGGGGAGTTGTTCAGTGGAAACATTGCCTAGTGTACACAAGGCCCCAAGGCTGGTCATTAGAGTATAACAAATAAACATGCTTTCTCATTGTTATAAAGAAAAAATGATGTTTTAACCATTCTACCTAGTTTTCTTTGTGGTTGTTTTGTTTTTGTTTATCATACACTTCTAAGTTACACTGGCTAGGATTTAAAATAAACAAATCCAAATTCTAAGAGAATCCAAGTAAGAGAGCCCATAAAAATGGCTTCACTTCAAATTGGTTTACAGTCAGAGAGTTCAAAACTATCCTTACTCTTTCATGGTCTAAGGTCTAAGGCATGCATGTCTTATCTAAATAACAAGAGGCTTAGTCTAAGGTATGGTTAGTAAATGTTTGGAGAATTAAGGAAGGTCTGTTTGGTCTTTGTATCATGATAAAGATGTCTTTTGCCATTTTCCCCTTTTTGGTTGGGATATATAAAATGCTGGAGGATAGACTTGGGGCATTCAGTATTCACTGGATTGTCCTCCTGACTCTATTCTGTGTCATTTCCTTAGTATCTATCTGCCTTTTCCTCAATCCACATTCCTCTCTCAGGTACAAACCAGGCTAGTCAGTTGGATCTGACTGCAGCCCTCAAAGACTGGCTACTACAAGACCCAGCTCTGACGTTGTTGGTGGCTGGGAGCAGACTCAGCTCCTGCAGTTCCGCAGTCATCACACACAGGGACAGAGATGCACTTGCTAACCACCACACAACATCTCAGCTAGTACTCGAGGCCACTCCTGTGATCACTTATGCGGACAGCCACTGACCCTTGTTCCCACTTTGTAAACAGTTCCTAGTCAAGCCATCACCCCAAAAGCCATAACCTGCCTTTTTGGTTTATAAACACTCACCAAATGTGACACCTTGATAGACCCGTCACAGTTAGAAGATTCACCTTTTTCTCTGCTTTCCAAAATCTAGACAGAAAAGGCAACTTGTCAAAACAAACTCTCCTTTGGAAAGACCAAATGCAGGGTGAAACACAAGTACCCACCATCCTAAAAATGGTGTGAGAACGGCTGCTTCTTTGATTCATTTTGGTTATTCCATAATGTCTGTTCTCTGTAAAAAATGAGCTGTATGTCAATGTAACAAGTCAAACGAAAGCCTGTCTTGCTTTAGTTCAATAACAAATGGGGCTTGGTAGCTTTGGTATGCAGCAGCCTTACTTTCTCCCATTGTGATCCATTTCAAAGCCATCTCTGCTGTATTAACAACTTCCTCTGTAAGATCAGCAACATATACATTCCTCTGAAAACAGTTTAATCATGACAGGATTAGAGAAACAAAGTTTGCTTTCCAAGTTATAATCTACTTCAGGATTTGGAAAAGTTAAAAAAAAAAAAAAAAAAAAAAAAAGGGAACAATTATTCTTCAGAAAAAAAGCAACTTATTCACACTGAACACACACAATTCTTTTTTACTTTATAAACTTCATCATAAAAACCTTGCAAATAAATACATTACACACTAAAGTTATCCAGACCCAGAATATGTGCAACTCAGTGAACTTTCATATACTTAGAACAGGCAATTGGAACAGAGCCTATTTTAAAGTGTAAATTTTCTGTATCAAATACATTTCATGCCCTTAGTCCTCTTAATTCATTAAGTTTTAAATTAATTCATACCACTGTTATACAACCATTTGATACATATACCTAGATTGCTCTCCCATCCTGTCTCAGTCCTGTCACCCCCATCACTGGTACCAGTGCTGTTCCCACCTTCATTTTGAGTTTGGTGACCCAGTTCGTTAATTAGGGACATTTATGTGGCTACTGAATCCAAACTGGATCCACTTAAGCAAGGTTCACATGTGAAGGCAGTGACTCCTCTCCCGGTAGCAAACAGTGGCCCTCCCCTCCCCTGCCCCCCGCCCAACGCCGCCTCCCTCCGACTGACCGCTGACAGGCCCATTCTTGTGCTGACCCAGTGACGTCACCTGGCTTTGGGACTCACATTGATGTCTTCCCGAATTATCAAAGGTTTTGTTTTTTGAGCATTACAGAGTAAGTCTGTAATGGTTTCATTGTAGATCTCCATGTAAGACACCCGCAAGAGAAATTCTCGCTCAGGAAACTAGAAGAGGAACAATGTGCAAAGCATCAGAAAGCCCCACTTATAAACTGGCTTCACACATTCATGCACTGAGAGTAAAGAGCCCAAGAAGAGTTATCTGTGACTCCAACAGAACCCATGGCTGTATGTTGCTAAAAAAAAGATCACAAAAGTAGTATTTCAGAAATAAATTCTCTAGGCTCAAAATAAATAAATAAACAAACAAACAAACAAACAAATAAATCCTAACAATAGGTGCTTTGACTTTCAAGCAAATACTCATTTGAAACTAACTTAGACCAATCAACTTGCATTCACTGCCAGCTGCCTTCCTTCTCTTTAACCCACAGCTACTTTTTATTGCTCCTTAAGAATCACTAGTAGCTGGAGAGATGGCTCAGAGGGTAACAGCACTGGCTGCTCTTCCAGAGGTCCTGAGTTCAATTCCCACCAACCATATGGTGGCTTACAACCATCTGTAATGAGACCTGGTGACCTCTTCTGGCATAAAGGCATAAATGCAAACAGAATGCTGTATACATAATAAATAAATAAATCTTTGCTGGAAAGTGGTGGTGCATGCCTTTAATCCCAGTACTGAGGAGACAGAGACAGGTGGATCTCTGTGAGTTCCAGGACAGGCTCCAAAACAAACAAACAAATCAAACCAAAACAAGCACAAGTAACTGAACAAAGCTAACACGGCACTAACTGTTCTGATAGGATCTGCTACTGCTTAATTTAGCCTGCTTTTTGTGGGAATAATACTGTTCTGGGAGTCATCGGAAAAATAAATCTATGAACTGTGTGAATCAATACGGTGCTTTTCTCTTCCCATGAGAACTGGGAGCTGAGTGAATCTCCTTTTCTCTAACTGTTTCAAGAGGAAAACACCAATTGCCACCCATTTACCATTACTGTTATCTATGTTTGCTACTTAGTCTGAAGTTGTTACCTTCTTAATCTTTTGGAAAATGTCATGAATTGCCCTGGGTATAACTCCCAAGCAGTCTTCAGAACCCATCATAGTATGTGTTTTTCCTGATGCAGTTTGTCCATAAGCAAATATGGTACCTGTAAAAACAAGTCAAATAAATAAGTAGATAAGTATATAAATACATACCCACAAAGATTCTAAACGAACTCACGGTGAATAAAACTGTCACCACCCAACACCCAATGGAGTGGACCTAAGATGTTTGTGTAACATGAAGTGAATACAAACCATTGTAGCCTTGTATGGCAGAATTGATGATTGGCACTGCGATTTCTTCATACACATTTTTAGTGGTTTCATCACTATGAAACACACGATCTAAAAAGAATATCACACAAATTCAATCAAACATATCAAATGCATTTTCAAAGAATCAGTAATTACCCAAAGAAATAAGCTGTCAGGTTCTAAAATGGTAACATATCTCAACATCATAATTTTTTCCCCTTTTTTATTTCAGAAAATGCTCTTCTTAAAGGGCATGTAGAAAAAACATACAAGTCAACAATATTATATATTTTCAAAGGCAGCCTAGCACAGTGGCTCAGATGGGTCTAGAATCCTGATTAGATCTTCTAAATGTTGGGCCTTGGCCTCTAACTTATAAAACAGGCACATTACCATCTTTAAAGAATTATTATGAACACATTAGTACTTAAGAAATGTGAAAAGTTATTAATTTTTGAGTTTTGTTTTATAACATACCTTGCTAAAAGCCTAGCTGAAGCTAAATCAAGAAAACACTAAACAAACAAACAAAACCCAAAACAAACAAACATGTGAAAGGAAACTATGGTCTGCCTGCTAAATTTAGGCATTTATACTGATAAATTTGCCATTCTAGGATCTGAATCTTTGCTTTTGTTAGTAAACTAAATAAAATGTGGCACTTTTCCAAGGTGAAAAAGTTTTAACAGTGAGATGACAATCTAGGGTCTGGGAAAATGGCTCAGTTTAGAGCACTTATTTTGTAGTTCCGGCTGGCCTTGAACTCCTGATCCTCTCTTGCCTTCAGAGTGCAGGGAACAGAGGCTACTCCACCAGGCACATGCTAACTTCTGATGCTGTTATAAGCTTACCAAAATTGAAGGATTTCCCCCCATCACTCTGATAAATAGCATTATTGTCAGTTTTCCAGTAAATGTGGGCGTCTTCTCCAAGTTCCTCTTCCCTGGAAGAACAGAACACCACACTTTAGATCACAGAGGACACACCACAGGAGGGGTCATTTAAAACATTTCACATTCTCAAGAATACTTTAGAAGTTGGCAATTACAAGAAATCTACCTTGGGAGGGTCAGGACTCAACTCTCTTAAATAAAGCTTAGTGCTCTTCAGTTTCCTAGTGCAAAGTGCTACTCTGATTATGTTTCTTTTCAAGGGGCGTCTGACTTTTCACATGTGACATAATGCTGTCATCTACAAAGTTCATACCCCACAGCCTTACAAAAAAAAACAAACAAACAAAAAGCCCCTTTGCAAAGTCAAGTTTTATAGTTTCAAGTACGACTATGTTGAGCTATATTCATGGTTATCTTTGGCTGCACGGGGTCTACTGCCTGTCTGAAAGAAACCCTTAAAAAAAAAAACCCAACATTTGGAAACTTTGAAAACTCAATATGCCATAAATCACCTGAATCATGTCACTGATATCCCCCCCCCCCCTCATTAGGAGACAGTGTCTCACTATGCAGCTCTGGTTGGCCTAGAGCTCACTAGGTAGCCCAGGTTGGTCTACAACTCAGATATCCCTGCCTCTGCTCCCAGAGTGCTGGACTAAAGGGATTAAAGCTGTGAGCTACTACAGGCACTACTAATGTCTTCAATGACACTTTCCTCTAAATTCGGATAGCGAGCACCACATCATTCAAATGACAAAGCTCTGTGACCCATCCATTAGTAACCCGCTGTCCTTTCATTCATGAAAAGAGTCTGGATTCCTGATACCAAGTGCTCCTCCCGCCAATCTGTCACCTCTGAAGGTCCATTTTTCACAGTGTATTGCAATGGTTTACATGGGCTGTTCTAGATTGCTTTCTGTTTCTGTCATAAAAAACATTCAAATCATAAGCAACCTGGAGAGGAAGCGGTTTATTTCATCTTACACTTCCTGCACCGAGGGAAACTGAGGCTGGGTTTCAAGCAGGAGCAGAATGCATGGAAACACAGTTTACCATCTTGCTCTCTCTCAGGCTTCTGCTCAGCCAGCTTTCTTATACAGACTCGAATCCCACGAGTAAGGATGGTGCCACTCACATTGGCCTGAGCCCTCCTGTATCAACTAGTAACCAGGAAAACATGGCAAAGGGACGTGCCCACAGGCCAGTCTCATCGAGGTACCCTGCAATCGAGACTCCCTCAGATAAAGCCGGGCTGTCCAGTTGACAGCTAAAGACAACTAGGAGACAACGTTTTTCCTAAATCAGGGAAACGCCCAATTTTGAGAATGTCAACCCGTTCAACACCAATTTCGCGTACACCAGAAGCTTTAGCATCGTTAGCTGAAGGCCAGAAGCTAGCAAAGCCAGGAGACTGCATTTCACGCGCCCTGCCTTTTCTTCCTGCCATCTCGACCCTACTCCGCTACTGCGCGTTTTCTGTCCCCGGGGTCGGCTGCAGAGCCGCGGGCTGAACTGGTGCTGGGGAAACAGTGAGCCCTGCTCTGGGGCATCGGTGGGCGCCGGGGCAGCGCGGGCCCCCGGCCCGGACGGCAGCGCAGTCGCCCGCCGCCTACCTGCTGTTGAGCGGCCGCACCCGCACGCACACCGCCACGGCCGCCTCCTCCGCCATCCCTGCCGCAGCAAACCAGGAAAACGCAGAAGGCCAACGGCGCCCACCAAGCTGCACGACCGCCCCGCCTGTAAGTTTAAAAAGTCTTCAACGTCGCAGCTGATTGGGCCGCGCAGCGTCATGACGTCACGGGACGGTCCAGGCGCGGCGCGGCGCGGCGCAGGAGGGGGCGGGGAGCGGAGACGGCGGGGCGGGCGGGGCGCGGGGCGGGCGGGGCGCGGGGCGGGCGGGGCGCGGGGCGGGCGGGGCGCGGGGCGGGCGGGGCGCGGGGCGGGCGGGGCGCGGGGCGGGCGGGGCGCGGGGCGGGCGGGGCGCGGGGCGGGCGGGGCGCGGGGCGGGCGGGGCGCGGGGGAGCAGGAGAGGCGGGAGGCGCCGGGCGCGGGGGAGCAGGAGAGGCGGGAGGCGCCGGGCGCGGGGGAGCTGGAGAGGCGGGAGGCGCCGGGCGCGGGGGAGCAGGAGAGGCGGGAGGCGCCGGGCGCGGGGGAGCAGGAGAGGCGGGAGGCGCCGGGCGCGGGGGAGCAGGAGAGGCGGGAGGCGCCGGGCGCGGGGGAGCAGGAGAGGCGGGAGGCGTGGAGCATCAGGGCTCGCGGAGCTGAGGGGACCCGAGCTGGAGCTGGTCCTGGAAGAGATGATCAGGCCGGAGTCATCCAGCACCAGCCTTCTTTCTCCCTACGCCACCCTCCCAGAGCTGGCAGTTTGCAGAACAAAAGAATTATAGCCTATAAAAAAAAAGTAAACCAAGCCAAAGTTTCGTTTTGTTTCAAAGCCTCCAATGGGAAGAGTTGGAACCGACTGTACTGGCAGGAAAGGAAGATCTTTTTGTATCCGTTCGGAACCGCATCGAGGCGTTTCCCCGTTTTCTTTCTTTAACTTTCATTTCCCTTGACTGTGCCTTGGGGAAGGGAATCGCTGGAAACTGGAAACGTTTTGCGGGAAGCAAACAATAGATCCGCACCAGAGCCGTAGAGGGCAGAATAAAAAACGTAGGACTAGGCTTGGGAAACCTCGTTTCCTGCTGTTGGTCACGGCAGTCCAAGGACTCCCAAAATAATAACCCCAGACCTCAGGGAGGAGGTTTCCAGGTCGGAACTAGCTCTGAGTTTCCAAGTCCTGACAATTCGGATGTGTTCAGTAACAAGGACTTCAGCCTCAGGGAGGCACCCAAGGACAACAGCAGGACAACTTGCGGAAGTCAGTTCTGTCCTCTGCCACATGGACACGTGGGTCCCAGGGATCCAATCCAGGTGCTCAGGGCTGGCATCTGAGCCATCTTCTCTGCCCTGTTTATTTATTTATTTTTTTTAAAGTGGGCAAATATGATGTATATTTAGCTGCAGGGAGTGAGCCTATGAAGGGGAAGAAGGGTTATATAATAATAGGCTAACAGTGAGGAAGGAATGTTGATAGCAGCGGAAGCATTGAACTGTGTAGCTGTGCTTAAGATTGTTGTCATACTGCCTTTGCTACCGTCACACAGCATGCAGTGTTTATTGAAGGTTGACTGTATTCCATTATATGCTCTGTGCCCTTGCATATCTCATTTGTCAAAGCTGTTTATATTATTTATATTATAACATAATATAATATGCAGGCACAAAATATCATAACAAAATGAATTGTCTTGTACAACTAATATAGAGTAGTGAAAAAGATGTTTCCTGATGGTATAGGCCTGTAACCTTAGGTACTCAGCAATCTGAGGCAGCAGAAAAGCCACATTCAAAACTTGTCTGGCTTGTGAACTGAGTTCAAGGCCAATGTAGACAGTTTAGTCAGTCCTCAAAATAAAGAGTAAAAAGGGGGCTGGGGCTGAGGATCCTGTCTCCTATGTTTAATCCCTAGCACTGCAAAAAGAAAAAAAGAAGAAAAAAAAAAGAAAAAAATAAAGGAAGAAAGAAAGAAAGAAAAAAGAGATTCATTGAGAAACTACTTAATGTTGCAGATTTTACTAGGCCTAGAAAACAGAAGAATGACTAGATAGAGCACATGTGGTCTTAGGGCTACTGTTTTCTTAGGAGATTTAGTAATGAACACAAATACTTGTCTCTGCCAGGGTACAGAGAACAAAATTAAAGCCAGAGAGACAGAGAGAGAGACAAGACAGAGAGAGAGAGAGAGAGAGAGAGAGAGAGAGAGAGAGAGAGAGAGAGAAGAGAGAGAGAGCTAGTAAGTGTTCAAGCTTCTCATGAAATACATTCTTGTGGAAGAGGCAAGAAATACCTATTAGTAAAATAAACCAGTCTGGCCTATAGAGCGAGTTCAAGGACAGTCATGGCAACACAGAGAAATCCTGTCTTAAACAAACAAACAAACAAACAAACAAACAAGAATACTTTGCCAGGCATTTGTGGCACACATATTTAACCCCAGCACTCAGGAGGCAGAGGCTGTTGGATCTGTGGGAGTTCAAGGTCAGCCTGGTGTACAGAGATACACAGAGAAACTGTCTCGGAAAAAAAAAAAAATCATCAAAGAAAACATTCTAGTGCCTGCTTTAATAATTAATCTATGTTTCTGCATTTTGAAATAGAACTTACAGTTTTCATTATAACTTTTTTTTTTCTTATAACCATTTCTTTTTAAAGTTCACTTTGCCTGCCAGTGTGGTGGCACAGGGTTGAGCTCTGGGAGTTCAGCTGGTGGGAGGGAGGAGGGATTGTATGAATAAGGGCAGGGGGTGTGGTCAAGATCATGTGGTGGGGAGGGGGGGGGAGACCCACAGATAGCTGTCCTGAGAGCTAATGAGAGCTCATGGACTCTGGAGCAACAGCTAGAGAGTCTACATGGGACCAACCTAGGCCCTGTGCATGTAGTTGACAGTGTTGTAGCTTGGTCTGTTTGTGGGATCCCTAGCAGTGGGATCGGGACCTGTCCCTGGCACATGAGCTAGCTTTTGGAAACTTATTCCCCACACAGGGATGCCTCTCCCAGCCTTGATGCAGAACCTGCCGCAAATTGATGACATGCTTTGTTGACTCCCACGGGGAACCTGCCCCCTTCTGAATGGAGAAGTGCATGGGATAGGGTATAAATGGGACGTGGGAATGGGAAGAGCAGTGGGGAAATGTGGTTGGTATGTAAAATAAATGAAAAAAAAATAAAGAAAAAAAGTTGTATTTAAAAAAACAAAAAATAAAGTTCATTTTTGTGTGCCAATGTGGTGGCTTGAAAGGAAATGGTCCCTGAAGGGTGTGGAACTCTTAGGAGGTGGGCCTTGTGGAGGAAATGTGTCACTGTGGAGGTAGACTTTGAGGTTTCTTTCTCAAGCTTCCCTAGGCACGACAGTCAGTCAACTTCCTGTTGCCTGCAGAATGTAGCACTCCCAGCTCCACATCTGCCTGCTCGATGCCATGCTCCCTTCATGGTCATAATGGACTGACCCTCTGAAACTGAGAGTGAGCCACCATCAATTAAATGTTTTCTTTATAAGAGTTTCCATGGTCATGGTTAGTATTCAAGCATCTGTACTGGCTTGTTATTGGGGTTTTGACAGGGTATGCTCTCAGCTGTAGCCACAAAAAGCTCTGAACATTTACCATGTTCCCTTTTAAAAGGGCCCTACCCTCCCCCCCTCTCTCTTGCCATTCCTGTCCCCAGAGGCTAGTCTCCCTTCTCCCCTCCCCCTTTCCCATTCACTTTCCCCTAAAAAAACCCCTCCACCTAAGCTGTTACATGGCACCTTTCTCTTGAGCAATGGTTTTTTTTTTTTTTTTTTTTTTTTTTTAAAGTTACAACAATGGTGTGTCTTCATAGCAATGAAAACCTAAGACAGCCAGTAAATAGATTCTCATTATTCTTCTCCACATACTCCCAACTCTACAAACTGCTCATGCAGCTGTCTGCTTGCTTTCAGTCCCTGGTTTGCACAGTTGTTGGCTGCTGCAAACTCCTGTTGAATGAGACTAGCTAGTCTTTCTTCCTGACCCTCATATTTCTGCATACCCAGGGCCCACTACCGCAGCACACCTGCGAACTGTTGAGATCAGTCATTAAGTTTCTGTTTTTGCTCTAGTGTTGTCCAAATCTGCTCAATTTTCTGGGCACTGGCTTTGAAGGAGGCTTTGTTATATGCGTCTGTTCTTTTTCTCTTGGCGAGAAGAGCTTTGTGAATGCCAGCCCCCCCCATTGTTTCTCCCAGCATATTCTGTACTTTACCTCCCAAGTTGCCAGCTATTCTTGCAGAAGGTCTTTCCTTTCCAATTTATCAGTTTCTGGAGCCTTTTCCTCATCAATGTCCTCTTTCGAAGCATCTAGATCTTTATCTTCTTTCTCAAAGTCAGAATCTTCCTTAAGCTGATCCTTCAAAGGTGGCTTCCCAGAATTGGGAATGCCCTCTCCTGCCAAACACCATCTTTAAAAGTTTCCACTCCATCTTCTTCATCTCTGCTGCTCAGGTGAGAAGTCATCTTCCCTGTAGCCATGAAGCCTCTGCCAAGGTTCTCAACCTCCCTTTGGCAACCCTCTATCTCCAAAAATACTTACAGTTCAATACATAACAGTAGCAGAACCACAGTTGTGAAGTGGCAATGTAATAATGTTGTGGTTGGGGGGTCAACAATAACTCAAAGAACTGTATTAAAGGGTTGTGGCATTAGGAAGGGTGCACTGCAGAGAGTGCATTTCTGATGGTTGTTTAAGAAAGATTTGGGGAGGTTGCTTGGGACTGTGTACTGTATAAGTGCCGCAGACTGCTCAGTGAGTAACAGGTCTGCGTGGAGACCAAGACTCGGATGGCCAGGTCAGGAGTGGCTTTGGCTTGACAGACAGAAACAAACACACTTGAGGAGGTTTGCGAACTGCTGCAATTTTTACTTCAGGGTTTTAAGCAGAAAGTTCAAGGAACAGATCTTTGGCCAAAAATAATAAAAAAAAAAATTACAGATATTTTCCAGAAATTAATGCACATCAATAATTCCCTTGAAGCATGAAATCACAAGTACATAGCCAGGAGAACTCCTTCTATTTTGGCCTGCCTGTGGTCAGCCTGCCAGACACTTGGTTCACTGAGTTTAGAGAATAGTCATTGTTTTTGAACAGTAAACTTTCAATAGCATTAACAAGAACTCTTGTACTGTTTTACTGAATTTAGAGAATAGTCATTGTCTCTGATCAGTAAACTTTCAACAGCATTGACAAGAACTCTTGCATTGTTTTAGGGGCCCTAAGTTCCCCAAAAGACAAGTTAGAGTTTTGTAGTAAATCCCACAGCAGCTTTGCTGCAGGTGGGCTATTTTCAGGCAGGGTTACATTGCGGGCAAATTCTTACAGCTTTAGCCCTAATTGATTTATCAGGCCTTGGGCTGACATCTGAAGTCACAACTGGTGCCTTAGGATCTGTATCTGAAGGCACAGAGGGCAATATCCATCTATTGACTGCTGATCTGTATCTCTTTCAGTTCCTGAAACTATGTCTAAGTGTTCTGTAGGCTTCTCTGAATTAACAGTGGAGCTACAGGCTAAAATATCCATGAATAAAAGGCAATATTGTATCATAGCACAAAACACATCTAGCACCCATTCCAAACAGCCAGCTAAGCAAGCACCTGCAGGGACCTGGACCACTTTTCCCCAGGAGGCATAACCACGTGTGGTGCGAACCTCTGGACAGATAGCCATTGAGATTTCTCTCAGCCATTGCTACACTGTCTCCACTGGGGCTGGTGTGGCATATAAGAATGAATCAGATGGGAGGGAAAGGAACAGAGGCTTCCAGTTGGAGAGATAAGTAAGTCAAAATACCATGTCTTGCTAGAGTTTGCTATGTGCCTCTAGCATTCTTGGGACTTACTAATTTGGGTAATGGAGAAGGGAGGTTTTAGGGATTTTTTAGCTTGTAATGAAACATGAGTATATCATTCCCAGAAGATTTTATGTGAGAGAGTAAAAGAACTCACATATTTCTTCAAGATGTTTTGTGCAGTGTGCATGTTTTCCGCCAGCCCGCCCACCGCCGGTGTGGCGTGCTGGCCCCAAATAACACTCAGAGACTCTGTATATGATACAATCCTGTTGGCCAGTTACGATTATTGTTTATGGGCTAGCTCTGTCTTAATTATTAACCCATTTCTACTTACCTAAGTATTTCCACGTGGTTATCTTATCAGGGAGCCGCCAGCAGCATCTTCTTTCTCCATGCTCTACATCCTGACTCCTCCTTCCAACTTCCTTCTTCCTCCTTGTCTCCTAGCCCCACCTATCTTGCTTTTCCATTGGCCCAACAGTGCTTTATTAATTAACTAGTATGAGAAACATATTTACAGAATAACATCTCCCATCATCTCCTCTTTTGGGTCTAAAAAGAAGGGGTTTAACCTTAACATAGCAAAATATATCATACAACAGTTATCAAATAAGAATCACAGTTAACAATATTTAGTCCATTAACATTTTGTAAGGCTTAAAGAAAATATCATATATCCTATCTTTGTGAGTCTAAAGTCCTATATGTAACTTATCTTTAATCCTAACTAAGGAAAACTATAACCAAAACTATCTGTCTTCAACTCCTTCAAAGACCACAGAAGGATAATATATAAACTCTAGAAATGACAGAGACAACTCATTGTCTGGTCAGTCACCCAAAGTTCTTCTGTAATGTTCCATCTTCAGTCCATAGGCCATAGTATGTCTGGCAGACTCCTCAGCAAAGCAGGAATCTTTAAACTGTCCACCTGTATTGGCAGTTTGTCCGTCATTTTTCTTTGTATCCTGTAGACTGTCTGGCAGGCAGCCTCTTCCATGAAGCAGGAATCCTGTAGCAATGTCCATCTTGCATCAGCATTCACTTTTCTGTGGGTCTTGCATGTCCAGTTTATTTAGCATATAGTCAGTCTAGACAAGAGCAGTATCTTGTCCAAATGGCTAGTCTTGCCATATTAGAAGCAAACTCCATAATGTATTTCTTTGATGTCCATCTTCCTTTCTGATGCAGGTGGTGTTACCAGGAGCAGTTGTGCCTCATTGTCAAGAAAAACCCTAAACCATTTTAAATGCCATATTCTGTAGGTCTTTGAAAGGTTTGAAGAATGCCTATCTATCTCAAATACATCTCTGTATATCTAGAAATCCTAACTAACTTAACTCTAAGTTTTGACTATCATAGGTGATTTTCTAATCTGTACTAAATTATACATTACATTTTCCAATGAGCTATATAAACACAATACCTAAACAAGAGGAGAAATATACATATTACAAAATTGGACCTTAAATTGTATCAATAAAAGAAAATCCATTCCAAATCATTCATATCTATACCATAATTCCCTTTTTACCTTTAAAAAGATTGCTTATGGTTATAGCCATTTATAACCAAGCCCATTTAAATGAAAACAAACATTTATAAACAATATTTGGGAATTTGGGCGTCTTTCTTTCCAAGCTACTTCCTGCTGGTAGGGGGCACTGTCATGGGGATCCTAAGAAAACGCAGAAATCTTGGCTGTAATGGTCTGTAAGGTTGCAATGTCCCATTGATGTTGCTTCAGGGTGTCTTGCTTGATCAAACCACGTTAGTCTGGAAGGAATCCACAGCTTTTCATTTTCTATGAAAACAAAAATAGAAATCCTTTTCCCCAGTAACTTGTCCTTGAACTTAAAATTTGGAGTCAAAGCATTTTTTAAAATATATAAATTGAATTAATCTAGCAGCATTTCTTTTATCAGTTGTTATTTTCTTAGCAGTCAAACAATTTAAAGACAACAGAATCGCGTATAGTATCCAAAATTTCTCTGTGCTTTCCATTTACGTGGCTTTTTTATTACTCTTATTTCTTTTACTTCTATTTTTACATATTTTGAGACAGGGTTTCTCTGTGTAACTTTTATCTGTCCTGGAATTCCCTCTGTATACCAGGATTACTTTGAAATCATAGAGATCTCTTTGCATCTGCCTCCCGAGTGCTGGGATTAATGGCGTGCGCCAACATACACAAGACAAGTCATTCAACAAATTGGGTCCCACAAAATGTGCGGAGACCTCTCAAAGGTAGGGGAACTGTTCTGTTCTTGTCTTTACAGTAAAACAGAGAACACCTATCTTCAAACAACCAAGAGACAAGGAACATGTAGGTACCTACAAAAGACAGCTTTCCAAAAAGAATCATTTAATAAAGAGTAATCTGATTTATGGTAAAAATATTTAAGTCTAGTAAACTGTTTCTACACCGAAATCTATTTCTCTTTACTATTTTGTATTCCTGTAGTCCTGATTCATGTAAACCAATGCTGGCTTTGGAGTTGGATTTGGCTTTCCTTCTCTAAAATTCAAACATGTTGTTAAGATTAAGTTCACAGTTTCTGCTTTATATCAAGAAGCCAATTGATGTAAGGCATAAGAAAACAAAATCTAGGGACTCATGTGTTAATATGCACTTTTCTCTCTGAAATCCTCATTTTCTCTTATACATGTTAATGCTTATTGTTGCCTTTCCCCTAATGCATACCGTAAAACTTAAAAATTTTACTTTGATATTGATATTTAAGTTTTCCACAAGGAATAATAACAGTTCTTAACAGCAATCCTTGAACACTCTGGAAAGAAGATGGGGCCCCAAATGGACATTTCCATTCTACTCAGCCTAATGTGTCTGAGCTACAAACTTCACCCTTTAACTGGTTTGGGACTGCTTTGCTCAAGACAACTCATGACTAGCTAGCTGTAATGGTGCACCTTCTTATTACATTCTGGATATGCAGTCCTATGTGTTTGCAGGAGACAAACAAAAGACTGCTGAACCTTGCCAAGTCAGGGTAAGACAGCCTTTCTACCTCCCTGCTTTTGTTGTGGTCTGTCAGGTACTCTTGGCCTTAGCCAAAACTGGCTGTACCAACATTGCTCTGAGACCTTGGGTGACTGTCCAGGTAGCTTGCTGTTTCTGTCTTCGAGGCGTCTTTTGGAAGTTGCCCATCTGCACTTCCTGTCTACCCTAGTATCGCTATTTTCCTACCTGCACTTCCTGTCTACCCTAGTATCGCTATTTTCCTTCTCGGGTCTTGATAAGGTTGTAGATTAAACTATCACAACTATTATTCTTTCTTCCTAGTTAGATATATTAGCTACTAGGCTTAAGCTTTCTAGCTTAGGATAACTCTATTGTAAACTCTGTTATGCCTTCACCCCAGGACTAGATATCTAGGTCGTTCTGTTCTCGATTTTCCTTTTCTTAGAGCACATTTGTTATTTACTGTTTTGTATATAATTTTGTATCAAGCCCAAATCTTCTCTTTAGACTAAAAGGGGAATTGTAGCGAGATATTCACCTTGTCTGCACCTGTGGCTTAGGCCATGCCCATTGGGGCGGAGACAGGGCCAGACGTGAGCTGGGGGAAAAGGCTGGGAAAGGGTTGGGCCACTCCTTTTGGTGGTGGATGCTGGAAGGCTTAGGATCTGGTGGAACCCGCCACGTTCATCTGCCTATGTTGTGAGTTATTTCTCCCTTAATAAACATCTATTCGGCTTAATTGTTTATCCTGATCCTTATTAAATCACAATAGTTTTGTACCATTTCACTAAGAAAACTGAAGCTCATGGAAGAGGCCTTCGTACTAGTTCCTAACACTGTCTGCTCATGTGCTTGTCCTGTACCCACATGCCTTTCTTCTAGGCTGTGATTAGATGGCAGCTGTTCACTCTGGAAACCTCTCTCTCTGTGCAGAGACCCTGTCTTTCTCATTCTTGCTGCTTTCTGTCCTGTCTCATTATTTTCACCTGTTCTCACCTGTAATGCACTCTTCACGGTCTACAACCTACTTCAGTTATCTAGTAGACATTGCAAACTTAATACTGAATTCACAATTGTCTTATGTGTTTTTCTTCTACTGGCTTTAAGTTTATTCAACACGAAACAATCTCCTTCAACTTTGTTGATGTGGCCAACCATACCCATGACCTCATCTATGAGTACATCTACTTCTGAACTGAAATCAATTGCTAAACCAGCCCCAGACTCAGCTTCCTTGCCAGCACCAGGACACAGTGCTCCCCAAAGGTGTCCCTGTAGGGTTCCTTCTTATAAATATTGCAGGTCCCATTGTTGTCATTTTCGGAGGTCCTACAACCACCCAGACCCGCTGAGGACCTCCTTCATGTTGTGACCCTCCTCCCTTAGTTACCAGGATCTAAGGAAGAATTTTCTAAACTTCACCTTCTGCCTTACCAGTATCTTGTCGGGCTCAAGCTGTCAGGTGCAAGCAGCACCGGACGATTGACTCCACAGGGCTCATACAGAAAAAGGCAACCAGCCACCTCAGGATAAGCACCTTAGGCTGACTGATGCCCACCAAGTCAGCTTGAAGCAGTTTGAGAGACCTAACACCCCCATTCGTGCTCACCTGCTACCTTTAACCCCTCACTTTTTATAATAAAGAAAAGAGTGGGATGTTGTCGTTTCTGGGGTCCCATGGCCACCTACGTGGCCATCAACATTCAGGCAAAATGCCCATTGATCCCAGGTGTTAGCATTTCCCAGGTTGGCTGCACATGTGCCGTCAGGAGTGGATATGGGGTGGGATGGGGGAGGTGGAGTAGAGGGGAAAGGGAGGGGGGACTTCTGCCAGTATTATTTAAAAAATTAAATAAATGAAGAAATCTGTTTCCTCAGTGGGTTTTCGCCTCCCAGCGGATGGCAAGCTTGGCTTTCCAGTTTCCCAGATAGAAACTATGGTGTGTGCTCCCCGCCCTCTCCTCGCCCTCTCCCCGTCCTCTCCTTTGCTCTCCAGTCTATAGCCAACACGTCGGGACATCTTTTTAGGGCTGCCTCGAATATTCCAGAACATTGCCATTTCTGACAGCTTCTGCTGACAGCCTGGTCCTTGAACATCTCATCCCCACTGTCAGTCTATTCTCAATGAAACTTTAGCGGTTCTTTCAAAACATGTCCGCCATGTCCCTGTCACCCAGTGTCACCTCCCCACTCTCACCTGTCACCCAGTGTCACCTCCCCACTCTCACCTGTCACCCAGTGTCACCTCCCCACTCTCACCTGTCACCCAGTGTCACCTCCCTACTCTCACTTGTCACTCAGTGTCACCTCCCCACTCTCACCTGTCACCCGGTGTCACCTCCCCACTCTCACCTGTCACCCAGTGTCACCTCCCCACTCTCACCTGTCACCCAGTGTCAACCCCTACTCTCACCTGCCACCCAGTGTCACCCCCTACTCTCACCTGTCACCCAGTGTCACCTCCCCACTCTCACCTGTCACCCAGTGTCACCTCCCCACTCTCACCTGTCACCCAGTGTCAACCCCTACTCTCACCTGCCACCCAGTGTCACCCCCTACTCTCACCTGTCACCCAGTGTCACCTCCTACTCTCACCTGTCACCCAGTGTCACCTCCCCACTCTCACCTGTCACCCAGTGTCACCTCCCCACTCTCACCTGTCACCCAGTGTCAACCCCTACTCTCACCTGCCACCCAGTGTCACCCCCTACTCTCACCTGTCACCCAGTGTCACCTCCTACTCTCACCTGTCACCCAGTGTCACCTCCTACTCTCACCTGTCACCCAGTGTCACCTCCCCACTCTCACCTGTCACCCAGTGTCACCTCCCCACTCTCACCTGTCACCCAGTGTCACCTCCCCACTCTCACCTGTCACCCAGTGTCACCTCCCTACTCTCACTTGTCACTCAGTGTCACCTCCCCACTCTCACCTGTCACCCGGTGTCACCTCCCTACTCTCACCTGTTACCCAGTGTCACCTCCCCACTCTCATCTGTCACCCGGTGTCACCTCCCTACTCTCATGTCCTGCCTGTCACCCAGTGTCACCCCCTACTCTCACCTGTCACCCAGTGTCACCTCCCCACTCTCACCTGTCACCCAGTGTCAACCCCTACTCTCACCTGCCACCCAGTGTCACCCCCTACTCTCACCTGTCACCCAGTGTCACCTCCTACTCTCACCTGTCACCCAGTGTCACCTCCCCACTCTCACCTGTCACCCAGTGTCAACCCCTACTCTCACCTGCCACCCAGTGTCACCCCCTACTCTCACCTGTCACCCAGTGTCACCTCCTACTCTCACCTGTCACCCAGTGTCACCTCCTACTCTCACCTGTCACCCAGTGTCACCTCCCCACTCTCACCTGTCACCCAGTGTCACCTCCCCACTCTCACCTGTCACCCAGTGTCACCTCCCCACTCTCACCTGTCACCCAGTGTCACCTCCCTACTCTCACTTGTCACTCAGTGTCACCTCCCCACTCTCACCTGTCACCCGGTGTCACCTCCCTACTCTCACCTGTTACCCAGTGTCACCTCCCCACTCTCATCTGTCACCCGGTGTCACCTCCCTACTCTCATGTCCTGCCTGTCACCCAGTGTCACCCCCCTACTCTCACCTGTCACCCAGTGTCACCTCCCCACTCTCACCTGTCACCCAGTGTCAACCCCTACTCTCACCTGCCACCCAGTGTCACCCCCTACTCTCACCTGTCACCCAGTGTCACCTCCTACTCTCACCTGTCACCCAGTGTCACCTCCCCACTCTCACCTGTCACCCAGTGTCAACCCCTACTCTCACCTGCCACCCAGTGTCACCCCCTACTCTCACCTGTCACCCAGTGTCACCTCCTACTCTCACCTGTCACCCAGTGTCACCTCCTACTCTCACCTGTCACCCAGTGTCACCTCCCCACTCTCACCTGTCACCCAGTGTCACCTCCCCACTCTCACCTGTCACCCAGTGTCACCTCCCCACTCTCACCTGTCACCCAGTGTCACCTCCCTACTCTCACTTGTCACTCAGTGTCACCTCCCCACTCTCACCTGTCACCCGGTGTCACCTCCCTACTCTCACCTGTTACCCAGTGTCACCTCCCCACTCTCATCTGTCACCCGGTGTCACCTCCCTACTCTCATGTCCTGCCTGTCACCCAGTGTCACCCCCTACTCTCACCTGTCACCCAGTGTCACCTCCCCACTCTCACCTGTCACCCAGTGTCAACCCCTACTCTCACCTGCCACCCAGTGTCACCCCCTACTCTCACCTGTCACCCAGTGTCACCTCCTACTCTCACCTGTCACCCAGTGTCACCTCCCCACTCTCACCTGTCACCCAGTGTCAACCCCTACTCTCACCTGCCACCCAGTGTCACCTCCCCACTCTCACCTGTCACCCAGTGTCACCTCCCCACTCTCACCTGTCACCCAGTGTCACCTCCCCACTCTCACCTGTCACCCAGTGTCACCTCCCTACTCTCACTTGTCACTCAGTGTCACCTCCCCACTCTCACCTGTCACCCGGTGTCACCTCCCTACTCTCACCTGTTACCCAGTGTCACCTCCCCACTCTCATCTGTCACCTGGTGTCACCTCCCTACTCTCATGTCCTGCCTGTCACCCAGTGTCACCCCCTACTCTCACCTGTCACCCAGTGTCACCTCCCCACTCTCACCTGTCACCCAGTGTCATCTCCCCACTCTCACCTGTCACCCAGTGTCACCTCCCTACTCTCATGTCCTGCCTGTCACACAGTGTCACCTCCCTACTCTCATGTCCTTGCTCAAACACTTCTAGTTATTCCCCAAGTCCTGATCACTTCCGTCCGTCTCCCTCTTTTCTTTGTCTTTTTTGGGGTGTGTGTGTTGGGGCACTGAACCCTGGGCCTCAAACCATGATAAACCCGTGCCATATGCCTAAGCACATTTGCATCCCACAGTTCTGTCCTTGGTTAACCCTGGCTTCACTCCTTGCTGTCCACAGCGGCGCACAGGCTCCCTACCGAGCCGGTTTCTGTTCTCTGTGGCCTGTAGACCAGCGCGCTTCCCTGTGATTCTGGGATCTCTGTGAATATTCCCTTCTCAGAGCTTATCCTCTGCACAAAATAACAATCCTGTCTTCTGTCGCTTCTGTTTTTCTGCCCTTTTTGAACTACAGTTTCTGCTTATAGCTTTCAGAAATAACACTTAAATGGATTTATCTGTATAAAAGTGGTTTCCTCATGTGGTGGCATTTTATTTATTTATTTATTTATTTATTTATTTATTTATTTATTTATTTATCTATGTATTTATTTATTTATTTTTAAATCTTGCCTGAGGATTCAGAAAGCAAAACGAGCCTCAAGCTATAGAGACCAGGCAATGGTGGTACAATCTTTAATCACAGAACTCAGCATTAAGAGGTAGATCTGAGTTCAAGACCACCCTGGGCTACTGGAGAGTGAATTAGAGCTCATGCCTTTAATCCCAGGTATTCAGTCTCAAAATTAGTCTCTAGCCACGTCGAGAGCACAGCAGTCTGAGTGAATCTGAGAAGCAGTGAAGTTGGGAGAAGTTCAAGGATCACCCCTTAGTCTGAGCTGAGGTAGAAGTAAGAGTTAGTGCCCGGCTGCTTTGCTTTTCTGATCTTCAGCTTGAAGCTTGAACCCCATTATCAGTCTTTGTGTCTTTTATTTCTCGTGATATATCTTCATTCTAGAGTATCAGCTCAATAAATTATCCAAGTAGCTTTTTACTCCTTATACCCAGTACCAGGAAAGGTGCTTGGTATAAATATTCAGTTTTACAAGGTTGCTTTACTCTATGCTTAAAAACATGTGAATATTAGTTTCCCACAAGCTAAAGAAAAGGGTAGAAATAGTCTATAAAGTGGAGTTTATTAATTGGAGATATTTTGGTTGTCATATTGTGAGCTTATCTGCACTTTTCCTTTTTTATAGTTAAACTGTAAAACAATAAGGCAATACTCAGGGGGAGGTATAGAGATTAACTAACAATGCATGTAAAGTTACAAAACTTCTAGGGAGAGACCCCTTTAAAATATAAATTTATATACATACATATACTAAATGCCCACAGGTTTTATTTTTCACTTTTATTAAAAATTGAGTTTCTCATACAATATATCCTGATTACAATTCCCCCCTCTACTCCTCCCAGTTCCTCCCCTTTCTGCCCCCTCCAGACCCACCCCCTTTCTGGAAAGAGATCCTTAAAGTGTGCATGCATGGCGTTTTCTCAATAGGTAATTGTTATTAACTTTTTGTCATAAGAATAATGCATGTCTACAGTTAAAATTCAAACAGTGAAGAGTCCAAGTGAAAAATATTCCTGAATTTGATTCCTAAAGGCACAAGTTTGCCTAGTTGTGCTCTGCTTAAAATGTGGGATCATACAGAGATATTTTCACCTCATCTAAGAAGAGAAAGGGAATTTCTGAGACACTGATGTTTTAATTAATTCATTTTTCCCTACAAACTGTTTTCTTTTGCTGAAACTGCAGAGGGCACTGCAATCCTTTCTATTACCTGTGGCCAATGAAGCTCTTGTGTGGTACAAATTTAAGGATGTGGAGAAGCTCATTGTATCAAGATATGTATCAATTAAAATTATTTGTGCTCACGTATTCATCCATTTCATATAACCATTATTATCATCGCAAGCATGATTCTGTGACCCAAGTTAGTCCAACTGACTTGTCCATTTCACAGGCTGGAAAACCATTTATCTCTGCCAGGCTTCATGCATTTCATCAACAACGTCGGGGAGGGGCTTGAATGATGTGTCATAGATGACCATGTTGTTTTTGGGAGGACTGTTGAAGGCTTTTTGAACTTTGGGCTAGTAAAGCCATTGAGTGTTGAGACCTCAGTGGGCTGTTCTAGAAGAGCCTGGAAGATAAGACAGTTGAGAGCAAAGAGAGAGACTTTGGAGTATATAACTTTAAACAAGATTTCTTCATCAAATCCTTCCCTTTAGAGCTCGGGAAGAGGAGACAGCAGGAGTAGGGCAGGAGAGGGGATGGAGGACATCAGGAGAACAAGGACCTCTAAAACCAGTGGACAGAGCTCACATGAGTTTATACAGACTGAAACAGCAATCACAGGGCCTGCACCAGGTCACCAGCATACGGACTACACCTCTCAGTGAGTGGGAGTGAGTGGGTCTCTGATCCCTGTGCCTGCATTTGTGCCTTTTTAAGCTGAGGGCAGTGCAGAAGATGGAGGTCCGGCTTGTAGTAAAGACTTCACCGGGCAATTGTGTGAGGAGGCTGTGGTGTCCAGTCAGCTGTTACTGAAGAATAGGTTGTGACAAACAAAAAGCCAGGGCCACTAAAGTGACAAGTTTGCTTTTCTGGGACAATGGACACTGGTCAGCTGGGGCTGAGAATCAGCTGGATTGTAAGAAGACACCAGCATCATTGGGGCGAAGACTTCTGGGCAGTGTTTCTGCAGGGTCAGCACACGGAAGCTGTGTTTCAGAGGGAGAGGTTGTACCTCCTTCTGGCAGCCAAGCTTGGTAGTGTGAGAGTCACCCAGGCGGTAGTAGTTCTAAAGGTTGACGGGGTCATGGAGAACGACTAAAGCTCGGCTCTGTGCGGTGGTTCTGGAGTCCCTGAAGAGATCCCAGGAGAGACTCCCAGTGAAAGTGCAGCTCAGTTGCCTCAAGAAATGCAAGCATTTTTGTTACATCAACACCATGGATGGCCACCAAGGACAGCAGCAGCTGTGGATTGGAGCCAGTGAGAGCCTAAAAGATGAGCTGTGTGCACTGCAGAGGACGGAGCCGGGGAAACAACTCAAGCAAGCCCTTTGGAGGAGCTCAGAAGATCCTGAGTGCACCCCAGACATTGGACATTGAGTTATTTGCACAGTTGGAGTTTGGTTGTGACACTACTCTGATTCTACCCTCTTGAAATAAGAAAGTATTTATTTTTGATGTTTTAGGAGCCCATAGTTGACTTTCAATTTCAAAAGAGACTTGTATTTTAAAAGAGGTTTTGGATTTTATATATATATATATATATCCCAGTTCCCTTCTCCCTCCCTCCCTTCCTCCTTCCCTCCCTTCCATGCCCCCAGACCCCCTTCCATCCCATTCCCCACCCACTCCACAGGGAGGGTGATGCCTTCCAGGAGGGATCATCAAAATCTGCCAAGTCATTTGAAGTAGGGTCTAGGTCCTCCCTCCTGCCTCTAGGTTAAGCGAGTATCCCTCCATAGGGAATGAGCTCCCAAAGTCGTTTTTTTGCACCAGGGATATATCCTGGTTCCACTGTCGGAGGTCCCTTAGACTTCCCAGGCCTTCTAATTGAGACCCACATTCAGGGGGTCTGAGTTGGTCCAATGCTGGTTTCCCAGCTATCAGTCTGGGGGTCCATGAGCTCCTCCTTGTGCAGGTCAGCTGTCTCTGTGGGTTCCTGTAGCCTGGACTTGACCCCTTTTCTTATCACTTCTCCTTCTCTGCCACTGGATTACAGGAGTTCAGCTCAGTGTTTAGTTGTGGGTGTCTGCTTCTGTTTCCATCAGCTACTAGATAAGTGTTCTATGATGGTATCTAAATTATAAATCTCATTACCAGGGAAGGGCATATAAAGTAGCCTCTCCACTGTTGCTCAGATGTTAGTTGTAGGTCTCTGGACATTTCTCTAGAGTCAGTTTTCTCTTCAAACCTATAATGGCTCCCTCTATTATGGTATCTCTCTTTTTTTTCCTCCTGTCTATTCATCCCCTGACTCAATCTTCCTGGTCCCACATGTTCTCCTCTCCTCCCCTTCTCTTTCTCCCAACTCCCTCTCTACTCACTGCCCCCTCAATATTCTCAGGAGCTCTTGTTCCTTTCCCCTTCTGTGAGGGACCTTGTATGAATCTTTTAGGTTCCTCCTTGTATTCTAGTTTCTCTGGTGGTGTGAAATATAGGCTGCTGATCCTTTGCTCTATGTCTAAAATTCATATATCAGTGAGAACATACCATATTCCTATTTTTGTGACTGGGTTACCTCACTCAGGATGGCTTCTTCAAGTTCCATCTGTTTGCCTGCAAATTTCAAGATTCCATTGTTTTTTCCACCGAGTAGTACTTCATTGTGTAAATGTACCACATTGTCTCTATCCATTCTTCAGTTGAGGGGCATCTAGGTTGCTTCCAGGTTCTGGCTATTACAAATAATGCTGTTACAAACATAGTTGAACAGATGTCTTTGTTGCATGGATGTGGATCATTTGGTTTTAGGGTGAAGTTTGTAGTCCAGATGCATCAAGTTGAGTCAAGTGGAAATGTCCAATTGGGGCCCCATCTTCTTTCCAGAGTATTCAAAGATTGCTGTTGGGAACTGTCATTATTCCTTGTGGAAAACTTAAATATCAATATCAAAGTAAAATTTTCAATTTTTACAGTATGCATTAAGGAACAGCAACAATAAGTATTAAATGTATGTGAGAAAATTAGAATTTCAGAGAGAAAATTGCATATAAGCGAATGAGTCCTTAGATTTTGTTTTCTTCTGCCTTACACCAATTGGCTTCTTGATATAAGGCAGAAACTGTGAATTTAATCTTAACAACATGCTTGAATTTAGAGAAGGAAAGCCAAATCCAACTCCAAGCCAGCATTGGTTTATATGAATCAGGACTACAGAAATACTAGATAGTAAAGAGAAATAGATTTCAGTATAGAAACAGTTTACTAGACTAGACTTAAATCTTTTTTTTTTTTTTTCTTTTTTTTTTTTTTTTCCATAAACCAGATTCCTCTTCATTAAGTGATTCTTTCTGGAGAGCTGTCTTCTCTTCTGTAGGCACCTACATGTTCATTGTCTCTTGGCTGTTTGAAGATAGGTGTTCTCTGTTTTCCTGTAAGGACAAGAACAGAACACTTCCCCTACCTTTGAGAAGTCTCTGCACATCTCATGGGACCTAATTTATTGGATGACTTGTCATTTGTCTTCATTAAGATGTTACTCTTGTTCAACTCGGATCTTGATTAACTTAGATGGTATCCATAGCTTTCCTTCTCCTGTAGAAACAAATGCAAAACCCCTACCCCAACTTAATACATATCCTGGTTTCCATTCTGAGGTCAATACATCCTTGAAGTACACCAGCTGATTTAGTTCAGAAGTTTTTTCTATTGTCCAGTGTCTTTCTGCAGCTGTTTTTCCTTTTTCATTAGCATTAAGAAAGTTTAATGTTAATAAAGCATTATGTAATCTGTGTTTGGGTGTCTTGGTTCCTCCTGCCTGTTTATGGAGCATTTCCTTTAAAGTACGATTGGATCTCTCAACTACTGCTTGTCCTGTAGGATTGTGTGGTATACCAGTTATGTGTTTTATGTTATAATACTCAAAAAACTGTTTCAATTTGCTGGAATCATATGCCGGAGCATTGCCAGTTTTTATTTGTGCAGGTATGCCCATAATGGCCATTACCTCTAAAAGGTGTGTGATAACAGAATCAGCCTTTTCAGAGCTCAGAGCGGTAGCCCATTGAGACCCTGAAAATGTATCTATAGTGTGATGTACATATTTTAATTTTCCAAATTCTGCAAAATGAAACACATCCATTTGCTATATTTCATTTCTATTTATACCTTTAGGGTTACTGCCTGGTGGTAAAAGAGTTTGGTTATAGAATGAGCAAGTAGGACATTTCCTTACTATTTCCTTGGCTTGTTGCCAAGTGATAGAAAAATCCTTTTTCAAACCTTTGCTGTTCACATGGTGTTTCTTATGAAAATCTGAGGCTTCTAGCACACTTCCTTTCAATAACTGATCAATTTCATCATTTCCTTGTGCTAGAGGACCTGGCAGACCTGTATGGGATCTGATGTGTGTTATATATATAGGATGAATCCTCTTTCTGATAGTATCTTGTAACTGTATAAACAATGAAGTTAATTCTGTATTGTCAGGAATAAATTCTGCAGTCTCGATGTGTAAGATTACTCTCTCTGCATATTGAGAGTCAATAACGATATTGAGGGGTTCTGTAAAATCCATAAGTACCATGAGAATGGCATACAATTCTGCCTTTTGTACAGAATTGTAAGGGCTTTGAACTACTTTGCTTATTTCTCCTGATTTATATCCTGCCTTACCAGATTTGTTTGCATCAGTGTAGAATGTAGGAACTCCAGAGATAGGTGTTTGTCTTACAATGCGAGGAAGGAGCCAAATAATTTTCTTTATGAATTTGATTCTTTCACTTTTGGGATACTTGTTACTAATTATTCCCAAAAACTTACTGCATGCTCTCTGCCAATATTATCTTTCCATAAGGAGGAAATTTCATTAGTTAAAGGTACTATAATTTCTGCTGGATCCCTTCCTGTTAGTTGATGAATTCTTAATTTACCTTTTATAATCAAGTCAGAGATATTTTCTATATATATATGTTTTTAGTTTTTTATTCTGTTTATGTGGTAAGAATATCCATTCTAATATGATGTCTTCTCTCTGCATTAAAATCCCTGAAGGATATTCTCTAGATGGTAATATAACCAGAATACAGTCTAGATTTGGATCCACACGGTCCACATGTGCTTCTAATATTCTCTTTTCTACCCATTCTAATTCCTTTTTCGTTCAGCTGATAGTATTCATGGACTATTCAAATACTTGTCCCCTTTTCGGGCCATTTTCAAGTTTTTAAAATCATGCCTTTCCAATAATGGTTTGCAGTTGAGAAATCTCTCCTAGTAATTTTTGAAGATCATTAAGAGTCTGGTAGTGATCTCTCCTGATCTGTACTTATTGTGATCTAATTTTCTGTAGACCTATTTTATATCCTAAGTAGTTGATAGACTCTCCTTTTTGTATTTTTTCAGGTATAATTTGTAATCCCCAGCGAGGTAAAACTTCCTTTACTTTTTCAAACATTTTTTTCTAATATTTCTGTTTTAGAGTCAGCTAACAATATATCATCCATGTAATGATAGATTATGGATTGTGGAAACTGTTTACAAGTTATTTCCAGTGGTTTTTGTACAAAATATTGGCACAGGGTGGGGCTATTTAACATTCCTTGTGGCAAAACCTTCCATTGATATCTCTTCATGGTTGAGAATTATTGTAATTAGGTACCGTGAAGGCAAATTTCTCTTTATCTTGTTCTTGTAAAGGTATAGTGAAGGAGCAATCCTTTAAATCAATAACTACAATAGGCCATTTTTTAGGTATCAAAGAAGGCAAGGGCATTCAAGGCTGTAAAGAGCCCATTGGCTGGATAACTTTATTGATGGCTTTCAGGTCTGTAAGCATTCTCCATTTACCAGATTTCTTTTTGATAATAAATACAGGAGAATTCCAAGGGCTGGTAGATTCCTCAATATGCCCAGCATTTATCTGTCCCTGAACCAGGTTTTCTAAAGCTTCTAACTTCTCAGAGGTCATAGGCCATTCACCTACCCAGACAGGTTCCTCTGTTAACCATTTTAAGGGTAGGGCTTTTAGTTCCTCTGTTTGTTTAGCACTTGCATTCTGTCTTTGTACAGCCTGGATGTTTGGTGTCTGTCTTGTATAGTACTTTATAGCATTTTTCCACAATCATGAGGTCATTTATGGTTCCTATCTAATACTGGAGGAATGTTAATCTGTGTATTCCATTGCTGTAATAGATCACAACCCCATAAATTTACCACTACATCAGCCACATATGGTCTCAACCTTCCTCTCTGTCCTTCTACACATTCAATCCATCTCGTGCTTTGTTTTACCTGAGACAGGGTTCCAATCCCTAAAAATTGAACATTAACCTCCCACAGGGGCCAATTTCGAGGCCAGGATTTATTAGTTATGATAGTTACGTCCGCCCCTGTGTCCAGTAAACCTTCAAACAGTCTGTTATTCATTTTAATTATCAATCTAGAGCTTTGACTGTTTATAGAGGTTTGCCAAAATATACGTTTTTTTTATTTCCTTCTGCCATGTCTGATTCAACTTCTGTCACTAGTTTGTCATCCAGAGTGGTATGAGTTTTTACAATAGGCACAGGATTTTCTAATTGTCCTGTGGGAGATTGTCCTCCACTGTGACTGGGAATGTTCGGACCACCTTTGACATGGGGGCCTTCTAGAGCCCCCCACACCCATGAGTTTCCTGGTGGTAAAGGGTTTCCTTGCTTGTCTCTAGTCGATCTACACTCACTTGTCCATTGTCTGCCTTTGCGACACCTTCTATATAACCCAGAAGGCTGAGGCCTTCTGTTCGATTCAGTCTTGGGAGTATTATTTCTAGAGATGCTTTGCCTACAATTTCTTTTTAGATGTCCTATCTTACCACAGTTATAACATCTGACATGTTGATATCTCTTCACACCTTTGGAGATGGCTTCTCCTAGCCAAGCTTCTATGCCACCATAGTTAAGACTTCTGTTACCTTGATGTCTTCTCAAACCTTTAGATATGGCTTCTCCTACCCATGCTTCAGTGTTATTGCCTTTATACTCAATGTTGGCTGTATATAGGACCCATTCATCCAAAGGTGCTGATCGAATTTTTAAAGGTCAAAGCACTTGTTTGCATTGAGGATTTGCATTCTCATAAGCTTATGATTCTATGAGTATTCGCCTGGAATCTATGTCAGCTACCTCTAATTGTGCTGCTCTAGACAACCTTTCTAGAAACACTCTGAAGCGTTCTCTTGGTCCTTGCCTTATTTTGGTATAAGATTCTATCCTCTCCCCTAGTTCATGAACCTTATCCCAAGCATTCAGAACAGCTATACTGCATAAAGACAAGATATGTTCATCATAGGCAGCTTGGGTTTCTGGGTCAGCATAAATACTCTCACAAAGAATTTTATCTTGGGGAGTTTCATAACCTTTCTTTAAGCCCTGAAGTTCAAGAGCCTTTGCTTCCTCTCTCCATAAAGCCCTCCATTCTAATTGAGAGGAGTTTTCAAGGACAGCTGATATTAATTTATCTCAATCCTTAGGGGTTACCTTGTTATTCCTTGCCCATGATTCTATTAATTGCTTCACATATGGTGAGTGAATGCCATAATAGACTACTGCTTCCTTTATACTTTTTAAATCTTTCATACATATTGGTTCCCACTGATAAGCAACACCATTTTTTGGGTGTTTTTTCATTGCCGATTTTTCATTAATAGATACAGGGAAAGTTCCCCTAACCCTAAATGGTGTAGAAATTTTTAAGTTTTTTTTTCATGTCCTGTTACCTGGAGCTCTTCTTCTGATGTATCAGATTGAAGGTCTTCTAAAGCCTGAAGTCTATTAATCATTGCTTCTTTGAGTATCTGAACTTCTTGAAGCATATCCCTTTCTAGAGCCTTCATTGCATCGGTCAGTTTCTTACTTTCTCCAACTACGAATGATTCCATATTTTTGATATTCTCATCCTTAGATATTATCTGAATGGCATGTAAACTGCCTTCTAGAAACAATGTTCTATCTGCTAGCTTGCCATTATCCTCAGACATGGAAGAGATTCTATCTACTACTCTTTCCATCTGATGTTCCAGTTTTTTAACCTTATTAGTAGTTTCATCCAACCAGGAATGAGCTGTTTGTGCTTGTGTGTTAATGCATTGCATTGTTTCTGCTTTGGTTGTTGAGGAAACATCAGACATGGAACAAATTTTGTTTTCTATTTGGTCATTTTTATGTTCCATGTTTTGTATTCTACCTGTCAGCTCTCTGTTGCCATCTTCAATATTCTGAACCTTTTTTCCTAATCATTCTATGTTTTGCATTCTCTCATTTTCAATGTTTTGAATCCTGGTTACTAAGTCTTCTATGGTTTGTACAAGTTCCTTATTGTTTGCTCTAATCTCAAACCATTTCTTTAAGAATGTCATATTAATGATAAAACACATTAGTATTACGAAAAAAGTGTATATATTGATCCAGTAATAATTTTCTTCTGCTAAGATTCCTTCTATATATGAAGTAAAAAAATTCCTAAAGTCCTGCATTGTAAAATTATCTGCCATAGCTATGGAACAATTGATCTCAGGTATTATATCAGCTTAAATTGCAAAAGATGTTACAATTACCTTAGGTGTAATTCCACTGTCCTGGAGTGTACGCACCTGCCCTTGCCAGCAAGGAAGACGGGACTCTGGGAAGATCTTCTTCATGCAGTTTTAATCAGGATCCTTGAACATGTTTCTTCTGACCCGCGGGACCCCGGGGGACCCTGCATAGGCTTAAATCCCCTTGTACTAACCAACCCCAGTGAGCTACGTGGACCCTGCAGATAGGCTGCTCTAACGTGGAAGCAAACAGGCTGAACAGACTTAACCAAATAAGGGCTCTTGTTTACGCCAGAGAGTGCTCACCCTTGGGGAGGTGGAAGGCGGAAGCCAGCGCCATCTTTAAGGCGCAGCATTTCGTAGCTCTCTACACTGGAGCTTTGATGCTTTTAGTTGTAGATCTTAACTTGTTGTAGTTACACTTGGGGGTGTACCAGTAAATAGCGTCCGGCTGCAGAGGATCCTTTTGATTCCAGTTCTACCCAGAAATGCACCACCAAATAGTGTCCGGAAGTGTATCACCAAATAGCTTCCAGCAGCAGACAATCCTTCGGGTCCCAGTCCCTGTAGAATAACTGTTAACAAACTAAGGCAAGCAAAATTTTGTTAAATGAAGAAGTAAAATGAGCCTTGTACAAATTGTTGAGACCACAGGGATAACAGGAGCCACCTGCAACTGCAGCGTGTATGTTTTTCTGCCAGCCCACTGGCTGCCGCTGCCACTGCTGGAGCCAGAGCCCACAAGCACACAAACAGAGCAAGCCGAGTCCTGGCCTTGTGAGGCAACACAAAAGGCAGGGCTAATGCTGCAGGGCTCTGTGCGAATGCAATCTGAGGGAATGGGCAGAAGATGAGCAGTGGTCTCAGGGCCATGATGGAGATAAAAGTTCTAGGGCAGGGTGTGTCCACCTAGTTAGGCAAGAGACCCTGCCCGTTAGGGGAAGGTGGGGGAAGGGTCTGTGGCTTCCATTACCTGGGTGAAACCCAGGTGCCATGAAAGTCCTGATCCTGTTTCTGACATCAGATATTGCAGTTTAATAAGGGTAAGGATAAACAAATAGGCCGAATAGATGTTTATTAAGTGAGAAACAACTCACAACACTGATGGGAGATGTGATTCTGTATATATGTTTCTCATACTGTTAATAAAGCCCTGTGGCCAATAGAAAACTAGATAGGTGGGGCTAGGAGACTAGGAGGAGGAAGAGGAAGTAGTAGGTGGAGTCAAGATGTAGCCCGGGGAAGGAGCAGGAAGCCTGCCGCGCGGCTCGCCGATAAGACGACCACGTGGAAATACTTAGATAAGTAGAAATGGGTTAATAATTAAGGCAGAGCTAGCCCATAAACAATAATGGTAATTGGCCAACAGGATTGTATCAAATACAGAGTCTCTGAGTGTTATTTGGGGCTGGCGAGGCTGTGGGCCCACGTGGCGGCAGGACCGGGAGGCCGGCGGGGAGGAACCTGCCTTAACACAACACAGACAGGTGAACACAGCAGTTGAAACCGGATGCTCCTCTCTCCATGTACCGCCAGAAAGAGAGCGTTCCCCCTCCTTCTCAGACCAAGCCCCACAGGTCACTTCCGCCCCTGGCTCCACCCCCAAACGGGTGTGGTCAGTGCCACAGAAGCAGACAAAGTGACTATCCCACTACGGAGCCTCAAGTGAGAAAATACCTCTTTAAGGTTGAGCTGTAGTCAAGTATTTTCTTAATTAGTGGTTGATGGGGCATAGCCCATTGTGGGTGGAGCCATCCTTGAGCTTGTGGTCCTGGGTTTGAAGAGCAAGCTGGTAAGCAGTGCCCTCCATGACCTCTGCATCAGCTCCTGCCTCCAGGCTCCTGCCTCCAGGCTCCTGCCATGCTTGAGTTCCTGCCCTTACTGCTTTTGATGATGAACTGTTAAATGGAACTGTGAGTGAAATAAACCCTTTCTTCTCAAGTTGCTTTTGGTCATGGTGTTTCATCACAGCAATAGTAACTCTAAGCGATGGGAAGGATTCCAAGGCTTCTTTCAGCTTCAGTGAGTGGACACAGTCTTCATTCCAAAAAGAAACTTGAATTCCCAAGGTGCTAATTTCAGTTATAGATCAGCAGAGGCACAGTTATCTAAGAGGGAAAAGTGAAATTTTATATTATTTATTTGGCTTTTTGAGATAGGATCTCATTATGTAGCTGTGGTTATCCTGGAATTCATTGTGTAGATCATAATGGCTTTGAACTCATAAAGACCTGGGAGCCTCTATCTTCAGAATGCTGGAATTAAAGGTGTATGCCACCACACCTGGCTTAAAATTATTTTTAATATTCCTATGTCAGTGACTACAACTAACCAACTAACCACCTAATACTTAAAGTCTATCTCCTAAATATTTTTGAACCCTTCCTTCTTCTGTAAGTTCGTGTGTGTGTGAATGTGTGTGTGTATGTGTGTGTGTGTATATGCATGTATGTATACAAGGTCAGAGGTGAACTTTCTGTGTCCTTTCTTAAGAACCAACCACCTTGTTTTTCAAGACAGGGTCTTTGACTGTCCTGGGACTCATCATGTAGTCCAGGGTTAGTTGGTCAGCAAACCCAATAAATACACCTGTCTTCATCTCACCTGGCTTATGTCCTGGGGATTAAACTCAGGTCCTGTTGCTTACATCACAAAACTTTTATCAACTGAGTAGCCCATTTATTTTTAAAAAGAACCATTTCAAACATCATTTCTGAAAGCCTTTAATGGTTTAATCTGAGTGTTCATTTTTATGACTTCAAGCAGTGAATATCTTCTGTTTTGTGCAATGAGCTCTTTGAAAGTAGGACTCTCATTTGTCTTAAATCACAGTTTATGATGGAGTTCTCAAAATGCTTAATGTGTATCTTTTGAAGCATCAGTAGACAGCAGTGATCTTGCCCTCAGTATCCTGATGCCATAACAAGAACAAATGAAGTACTTGCAAACGAGATTTTTTTTGATGCTTGTTCCCCACTGAAATTGTTTCTATACAGACAAATTAGCCCCAAACATTCACTATGTCACTTCCTAAAAGGGACAACTGTGGCAATGGTTCTGATAGGTAAAAACCTAAAAGGAGTGTGATATGTGTGATAGCCAATCTTCAGTGTATGCTTGACAGGAGTGGGGAATGCTTAAGAGGTGAGTGAAGCAATCTTCGTGTACCTGCGATGTCATTTTTCAGAAATGATTAGACCTCGAGTGCTGTGACCTAATAAATTATTCGATCCATTGATGGACTCAGAATCTGAATACATTTTTGGGAGGTGGTGGAAGATGGGGTATGAATGGAGGAAGTAGGTCATTTGGGTTGAATCCTTGGAGTATATGTCTTTCTTGGCCCCTTTTTGTTACTACTCCTGTGCTTCCTGTCTGACAGGGTGAAGAAACTCTAGCACAGGTTCCCACTGTCGTGGTGTTCTGCAAAAGCAATTAGCAAAAGTAAGTAATATGAAATCTCTAAACTGCATGTATGAATTATTGAGATAATATTGAGAGCCACATAGTTTTATTTTTAGGACCCATGAAAGGTCTTCTATGTGCAATTGGCAGAGCAAATAGACACTGGGGACCTGTGCTTTCCATTGTTCATGGTAGGTAAGAATGATTACGAGTTCCCCATTTTTTTTTGTGTGTGTATTTCAACTTAATTTAATTTTACAGATATAAGTATAAATGCTCTATTATATAAGTATACATTAAACATTTATAACAAAATAATTATATTTGTTGAATTATGAGGCCTTCTTAGCAGTAAAGCCTCCTAGTGTGAGTGTTTGGTTAGGTTCTGAACATTTTCAAATGTATTTGTGAAAACAGCATAAATTTGTGCAGTCAGGAGTTGGAACACCAACTCCTAAATAATGATACAGAGACTTCTAATTAATTATGAAAATTTGATCTTATCTTAGGCTTGTTCCCAACTAACTTTTAAAACTTAAATTAACCTCTTTATATTAACCTATGTTCTGCCACGTGGCTCGTTAACTCTTCCTGCATACTGTACATCTGATTTTCCCATGTCTCCCTGGCAAATTCTGCCTCCTTTCTTTCGAGACTTCTATCTCTGCTCAGAAGTCCTGCCTATCCTGCCTAGCTATTGGCTATTCATTTCTTTATTAAACCAATAAGTAGGTGCTTTGGCAGAGACAGCTCTTTACAATGTACAAAAAGATTATCCCATAACAAATTTGCTTGGTATACAGAATAATGATAAGATTTATTTGGGAACTCATAGTGCAGCAAAAATCGAGGTCTTGGAGTCAATTGTCTGGTTTTTGTCGTTGTTGTTTACATTTTTTTCAGTTTCTTCTAAGTAGGTTTGTAATTTGATGTTTTTTTTTTTACATGATTGCTTCTAAGCGGTATGCCTGTCTTTTTGTGAGAAACTATTGCAGTGCTGTCTGAAACTGACAGGCAATCCAAAAGAACCCCTAAAAAAATAACTCATTTTTATGGTTCCACTGATCTTTTTTTTTTTTCTGTGAGACTTTTTATTTTCTTAATCCACAGATATGCTTGTTAGTGAAGATGACATTCATCAACAAAAGTCTTTGAACTGTTTTTCCACAGACTATATTCCCTGATATTAGGTATCTTTTTTTTTCCTTCTTTTTTTATTAATAATATAATTTAAAATTTTTACATGTGGATCCCAGTTACCTTTCCCTCCCTCCTTCCCTCCCTCTTACCTTCTTTTCCCTGTGACACACACCCTGGCCACCCTCTCCTTCATTCCCCCCACCCCCATTCCATTTGTAGGGCTATGCTATCCAGATCTTTCTTTATGTAAGAGGAAAGATCTATTAGTAACTCAGTACTATATAGATGTTTATGAAACTGTTAATATAAAGTTAAACAGTCATACCACAGCATTAGAAGACTTGAAAGTAGCTACTCCTGAAGGGTAGGACTGAGTAGAAGGTGATGAGGGCTGAGCCTGAAATAGAGATGCTATTTTTGTTTTAAGATATTAAACACTATGTGATTTGTACTCTGTGTATGTAGCATCTCATTAAAGTAGAACCTCACTTATACAGTGAAATCACCTGTCTCAAACTGCGTTGATTCTTGCATTACTGTTTATGGAATAGATGGAGAAACATTAAATAAAGTCACCTGAGTAGAACTTCCTTGAAAACCATCCTGGAATGAAAGGACCCCAGAGCTGAGGGAAACACGTGGGCTTAGTAACTAGGCTAGCAGTCAGCCATAGGCTAACACCTGTGGTAGGCCTGGCTTGTTTGAAGAAAACCATGGTTAGGGCAGTACTCAAACCAGTACCAAAGTCAAAACAGAATCAGGTGTCTAATAAGTCAACACATCTGCTTCCTCATGTGGACCTCCCCACTTTGCTTCAAAAAGCCAGGGGGTGGACTGAGACAGCTCCCCATCTAAAGGGAATGAAAGTAGAAAGTGGGAATATCATGGGTTCTTTAATGTGTAGAGTTGTCCCTGAACCTTTTTTTTTTTTTTTTTTTTTTTGCCTTAGTGAGAAAAACAGGAGTAGGACTCACTTAAAACAAGCCATAGTGACTTCCATCTGGGCTCCATTCTCTTCCTACCCATCTTTGACCTTCATCACACTTTGCTATGTAAACTAGGCTGATGCTGGGCACAAGGTCGGCCACAGTTGCTTCCTGGTTTATGGTGAGAAATGGCAAAAGTGAGGACAAGAATAAATCCCTCCTCTGTTCATGACATGGTATGGCTTTCTAAGGAGTTGATTCCATGGGGAGGCTGAGCTCTTTGCAGTCATCTCCCATGCATGGCCGACAGACAACACAGAAGAGGTCTATAGACAGGAGAGCATGCAAAGGGAAGGAGCTGTGGCTTCTGATCTGCTCTGAGACAGTCCATGGTGCTGACAACCCTGGTACAGAAGGTGGCTCTAGATAGATCAAAGCGGCTTTTCTGTTATCCCAGTTTTTCTCAGAAGATGTCAGAAACAATTATTGTATTTTTATTTTCCTTCAAGGTCACATTAATACACTAATAAAGATCGTGAAATACCTAATTATACTTTTATCAGACATATTTCTTTAGGCATGTCTTCAAAATAAGGGCCATGTCAAATACGTTGAGGAAGTCAAGATATATTTTACCAACTACATAAAGCCCACTTGAGCAACAGGAACTACGCACTTGGGATGTCTCTTTGAACAGAAAAGATAAATATTTAGCTCAGCTGGGTTCAGTGGTAGGGTCCTGCCTTTTCAGCTGTTTATGCAGCCCCTGCTGAGGCAGGCAGATGAGGTATTACTATATAACAAATGCAAGGCTGGCCCAGGCTACTTAGTGATACTCTTTCTTAAGAAACAAAGTTGGCAGGAGGGGAGGTGTGGGAGGGAGTGTGAATATGATCAAAACACATTTTATGAAATTCTCAAAGAATTAATAAAAATATTATTTAAAAAAGTTAATAGGAGGCTGGGGATGTAGAGCTCTTGCCTAATGTGAATGGAGCTCCATGTTCACCAAGTTTGACCCCCACTATTGCATAGAAGAAAAGAATCCTTTGTTTTTCCTTTGCTTCATTTGGTAACAGCCTGGACTAAGAGATTTGATTTATATTGCCTGTAGGCCTGTGCTCTCAAATACACACACATGCACATACACATACATGAAGAGGTATACACACACACACACACACACACACACACACACACACACACACATTAATTTTAAATTTGGATTATATAATGTTGAAATAGAAATGTGCTTTTAATTTGAAATTTTCTACTTTTCCTTCTGATAAGGACCATGTTGTAAATTGTTTTATATTTATTATTTATTCTGTTTTTTTTGAGACAGGGGTTCTCTCTGTAGCCCCGGCTGTCCTGGAACTCGCTGTGTAGATCAGTCTGGCCTCGAACTCACAGAGAGCCACCTGCCTCTGCTTTTCGAATGCTGGGTTAAAGGTGTGCTCCACCACCAGATGTAAATTGTTTTAAAGTACTTGCTCTGCTTCCTTATCATTTCTCCTAAGACGTTATGCTCTAGGGTATGCTTTGAACTACTGGTGGCAAAAGTTAAGTAATCTCTTACATGTTTTTGATTTTATGTCTCATAGCCACATTATGGTGTTTTTGAATCATTTGCATTGTTTTATTACTTACATCATGGATTAATAAAGTTAAATATTGTAATGAACATAGTTTTCTTATTTTATAACTAGTAGTTGACAATAAACAGTCATAGAACAGTATATATAAGAATTTAAGATAATAATAGCATTAATAAATGTGACAAGGTACAATCTGTGGTCCTAAGAGAACTAGTAAAAATTATTTAATAATTTATTAACTTGTATGTGCTGGAAATACAGACTAGAAATACAGAAAACAAACACTGATAGAATTTTAAATGAGAAAGACTATTTCTGTGAAAAATTTTACTAATACATTAAAGAGTTAAATACTTCAAGTAATAAGCTTGAGTTTTAGGGATTTTTATTTTTTCAGGTACACATTTTGCATATTTGCAAGAAATTAGCTGTTAACTTTCACCCCACAAGGTTCTCCAGGACAAAGGATATGAGGCCCTGGGTGACTGCCTTTGTTTTAGAGATTACTATGCTTTGGTAGCTTATGTTAATTCAGCACTTCCTATGTATAAAGCATGTAATTGATCATAAGTCTACATCTGTACATGTCTATGGACACATGTTGCTTAGCAGAACAATATATTTTGTATAGGAGTATTTTGAAAGGTCAACTATAGATTTAGAGTCAATTAAATGTTTATCAAGAGTATATAGATTTAGAGTCAATTAAATGTTTATCAAGAGTAGAGTGTGAAAATGATATCTTCATTGAAATACAGTAGAATTGAGACTACACACATAGGGAGAAGAACAACACGCCCTGAGCAGTGCTGAGCAGAAGCCAGCCACAAGCTACCATTCTGTTATTTTAAATGAACTTAAGAAATAAAACACATCGATAGAGCTGGAAGTCAGGACCCTTGTTTCTTCTGGGATAAAGAAATACTGCAGTTAGAGGGGGACTTGCAGGGGTCTTGTGGGGCATTGCCAATATTATAGTCCTTGATAGTCTTGTGATTACAATGGTTTGCTCCCTTTGTGAATGCCCAGTAAGCTGTTGCCATATGCTTTGTATATTCCCTGTGTTATGCTTTGCAAAACTGTTTATTCTTAAAGAGATGGGGCATATTTGTATCTTTGTTTTACAGTTAAGCAAACTGAACTTAGAAGATATTTGCTATAGAGTCAGCAATGGAGCATGAGTCAAGGGTGGTGCCATTGGTAAGGCTTTCAAATGGAAATATTTCTATTTGATTATTAAACTTTTTTTAAAAGAAATATTTATTTACTATGTGTACAGTGTTTTGTCTGCATGTATGCCTACACCCCAAAAGAGGGCACCAGATCTCACTCTAAATGGTTGTGAGCTACCATGTGGTTGCTGGGAATTGAGCTCAGGACTGCTGGGAATTGAGCTCAGGACTTCCAGAAGAGCAGCCAGTGCTCTTAGTACTTGAGCCCATCTCTCCAGTCCTGATTAAACTGTTTTGACATTCTTTACATTTACTTCTTTAAAAGATTATGTAGCAATTGGTTTAGGTTTCCATTTTCAATTGATTATTTATTTATTTATTTATTTATTTATTTATTTATTTATTTATTGAGGTTGAGTAACACGGCCCAGTTTATCATCAGGATTTTGATCTTGTTGTCCCATCTTCCCAAGAGTTGGGATGCAGGCACATGAAACTTCAAGATCTAAGTGTGGTGGGCCATATGGTCTTTTTTGCAGTGACACGAGACTGCTCTCAAATTTTAGAAGGAGAAATTCACAAACAAATAGTCTTGACACTGTGCCAATAAAACTTTAGTAAGGCAAGACTTAAATTGTCTATTATTTTTACATATTAACAATATTATTATTGTAATTTTGCTTTCTTTTGAAGCATTCAAAAATGTAAACAACATTTACCAGTGTCTGAGTATAAAACATAATGGGTGGCAGCCTGGATTTGACACATAGATCTTTGTTTGCTAAACAATTCAGTAAGTCCACTTACAATTTATGCCAATAATTTGTGTATTTCTACCCTATCTGCATCTTGTTAAGCTATGTAAATTCTAAAATTTTCAGCGTATGAACACACTACTAGTTTCATGACCCATAGGCTAGAAAGTACTTTGAAGAACAATTTTATGCAGTGTTTTTCTTCTGTATTTTCTCTCATTCTTTTTTCTTAGCATACACGAATTTCTAAGAATACACAAATGGCCTCTGACTAAGGACAAATGATTCACCAAATGTCAACAGCTGTTGAATCACCTGTTATTGAAAAGGGGTTTAATTAGCAGCTGAAGACAATCAAGGCTTTTTACCTGTGGGCATGTAAGGGGAAGAGGAGCTGGAAGGCAGAACTGATTCGTACTGTTGACGTGTCACTGTTGACGAGACAACAGTCTTTCGTAGAAGGCTGTGGATAACAACAACCATGAAGAACATAAGGCTCCTGAGTAACTATTCCACCTAAGAACATATATGTTCATTTGGTAAAGTTATTAAAGGAAGTCGTAGCAACCCCCAATCCAACAGTGTACATGCCATTGGTTCTCAGCTGGTTTCCTGGGCTTTGCATACTGTGGGCTCCTTACCAATGTGGGAAAGAAGAGATTTGGACCATTGAGTTTTGGCCACAACTGGGAAGTGAAATTTTTTTTGGGAGATGTCTGACACACAGATCCGGTGGTGTCACAGGATGTGGTAAAGCTTAACATGTCTGAAGAAAGGTGCTGGTGAGTGGGGAAGAGACATGCTCAACAGTGGGACACTGCAAACTCCAAGGGACACGTGAGAGGTGGCAAGTGTCAGCAAACTGTGGCTACAGAAGTGCTTCTGTTTATTGGAGCCGTTAAAACTTGGGCTGATGAGTTCAAGAGATGGAAGTCAAGACAGTAAAGGCACAAACAGTAAACCTTCGAACACTGTAGTGATATGTAGCTGTGACTACATTTCTTTGAATGTGAAAATATTCCAGTGTTTGAAATGTGCCATGAGCACATTCATGGTCCCAATGACTGTTTTGCAGCACAGTCTCTACTCAGGTGTTGGGCAGGAAAATATTTTGTTGTAGGTACAGCTTTATATGTTGGCAGATGTATGATCTGTGATGCTACTCCTGAGCTTTGCCTAGTGTTTGGATGTGGGTCTCTGCATCTGGTCCTATTAGTTGTTGGATGGGCCTCTCTGATGATGATTATGCTAGGCCTTTGTCTATGAGTATAACAGAATACCATTAGGAATTATTTCATTGACTTTTTTTTTTTCTTTCCAGTCATGCTTGGTTCTATTCTAGGTCTGCTCTTTTCTGAAGAGGCATGGAGGAGGAGTGGAGGGAGGGAAAATTTTGGTTGGAATGTAATGTATGAGAGAAGAGTAAATAAATTCAAAAGAAGTTAACTAATAAGAGTAATAAATTCTATTTCCTCTAACAAAGTAAAAAAAGTCAAATCTTACAGATATGAGAATTCCAAATTAAAACTATGTATACATAATTTCCTAAACTTTTAACAATATATTAAGCAATAAACTAACCCTTTAACAATATATTAAGTTGTTAAATCAGAATGTACACATTTGCTGTTACCCCGTGGAGGGTGATCAGAGGCACTTGGCAAAGTTGTAGTAATACTTACAGAAATTCACTTAAGTATGTGGATTTGGCAAAACTACAAAAAAGATGCATATGCCAAAATTTTCACTGTAGAACTATTTTCCACAGAGGAAAAGAAAAAAAGAAAGCCAAATAGCTAGGAGAAAGAATAAGTTCAATGAATGATCACACATCTGCACATGAAGTGCAGTCTTCCTGTAGAAGGCACTGATGCATATGTCCGTCTACTGCTTTGAGGTGCTTCCTCAATTTTGAGTGGAACAATCAAGGAGCAAATTTTGTTCATTATAATTCCAATATTTTGAAGGACTACTTCTAGCTGCTACAAGAGAAATGAAGGTGTGCACAAATCTAAGAGGAAAAGGCTAACTTACATGGCAGTACCCGCCCGGTAGCTGTGACTGGATCCTTCTTTGTTACAGCAAACTGCATGGCAGGATGGATGGCAGCATGCCAGGCCTCCCTGTATAGCTAGCATCTGTTATGAAAACAGCCATTGCCAAATGTCCCCTAGAGGGCACAGTTGGTCTGCTTTCAAAAATTACTATAGGCAGTGGAGGAAGGCAGTGAAAACTGAATCTCTACATGCTGCCTTTATTATTTTTCTGTGCACTGATTTGGAACGTTAGAAACATTTTACATATTATATAATAAATTATCCCTCCTGCAAAGTTTCTAAAAATCGTAGCAAAACTAAATGAGTAAGCTAACTGCACACAGAATTGGTATTTTAAATGGCCTTAAAAACAAGTTGCCTGTACATCTTTGGTGAGTATACCCTAAGCAGGAAAGTAACAAAAAGCACCTGTCATTTATCAGGGTTTTCAAAATAATATTGACATTATTTTAGGAAGTAAAGCCAACTGATAATTATGCTGCAGTTGCTGTTAGGAGCCCATAATTTTTGCATAAGAGACATACAAAAATAAAACAGAAATTAGGTAAAAACTCAGCGTAGATTGGGATGGAAATGTTATCATGAATTGATGTTATATTTTTCTTTAGTTTTATTTTTAATCATGTGTGCATAAGGATGTGTGTATGTAAGGATGTGTGTATAAGAATGTGTTGTACAAGGGTATGTGTGTGTGTACATATATAAGGGTGTATATATAAGTGTGTGTGTGTGTGTGTGTGTGTGTGTGTGTGTGTGTGTGTGTGTGTAAGGTTGTATGTGTGGGAGCAGAGCTGCTCTCAGAAGCCAGAAAAGGGCTCCAGACCCTCTAGAGTTGCAGTTACAGTTTGCAGGGAACAATGGAGTTGGCCTGGCCTAGCTGCCTTGGGACATGGGGTCATAGGTTTTTCATGTTAGACTCCATGGCTCCTGGGGCACAACGTGCCTTCCAGTTCCTGAGAGGGTGATGCACTCCCTCATGCAGTGAAGCATTCAGGCCACTTTGTGGATCTCTTTATGTTCCCTTAGTAATCAAGGAAGCATAAACACTTGACAGGACAATTGGTCTTAAACATAAATCTTGTGTGCAAATGTCACTGTATCCCAGCAACTACAACTGTATTGATCCTGAGCAATTGTCATTATATTCTGTTTCTGATAAAGGTGTAAAAATGTCTAATTGCTCTAACCCAGTGATGGTGCATGGCTTTAATCCCAGCACTCGGGAGGCAGAGGCAGGCAGATCCTGATTTATAGAGTGAGTTCCAAGACAGTTAGGGAGACACAGGGAAACCCTGTCTCAGAAAACAACATCCCCTCCCACCAAAACCAAGCAGCAACAAAAGTTTTCAAGGAGAAAGAGAAGGGGGGGTGTTGTATACAACCAAATAGAACCCTCAAGCCTGCCAAGAAAGTGTGGGACAAGTTTGGCTCCTTGTACGAGGAGGCAAAGCTATTCTAAAGAGTACAAAAGTGAAACAGTTGGTTTGATAATATTAACTTTTGTTGGATTTTAGAGCCATTTTTTCTAATAACAATGCTATTCTTTCACACATACCTGCTGAAGTGTGTGTGACTGACATGGGATGATCTAGGGTACCAAGTCCATTGAGAACAGCTCTCTCCACTGCCCTTTGAAATTATTTGGGATTTGTAATTCATATCTGAGCAGTGCAGGCAAGCTTCAGGGGGTAGCATATTCACAAGTATTGTACCACTTGGAGAAGATGAAAATAAATTTGCTTAATGAACCACTCTGCCTTCTGTTATCAATAGCATTCATAACCTTCCTCTGGCAGTGAAATGGATAGTCTTTGCTTATTACTTCCTTCAAATTGAATATAAATCTTTCCTTCATAATTTTTTAGGTTTGTCTATAATTTCATGACATTCTGTGCTTAAGGTTTTCTAGATCTGTTTTAAGGCCTTATGTAACTTCGGCAACAAACATCACAAAATGGTTTAAAAATTTTAAACCATTATATTTTATCTCTTTTCTCAGTACATTTTAAATGTTCAGTTTGACTCCATTTGACTATAATAACCAGTATTTCTTGTGCTACCAGTGTTTACCAGGAAGTCATTTCTGCCTTTATCTTATTATGTTTATATTAAAAAGTAGCTTAAAATAGCATGCTAAAACTGTAATTAAACATTCTCAATTTTATGTGTGAAGACATTATCAAGAAACAGAAGATATGACTCCCCTCCCCAGAGCCCAACAAAAGGGAACATAGATGACAAATGTAGCTGAAGCATTACTGTCTTTTTAAAAAGTTTGGCCTTTAGTAGATAAACAGATAACTTAAAACCGGTCATTATTGTTTTTGTCTCCATTCTGAATTGTCATCTTCTTCAGGCACCTGTTTTCAAAGAGCAGCTCTAAAGACATTTTTCTCTCCCTTTATTCTTTACTTGCTCAGTGCTCTCCGGCAGACTACTACGGTGGGGCTTATGAGTTGGTAAGCTATACAGGTGCTGTTGAGTTTTCATCTGCAGATTCATGAACTTTGATAGACTCGGGAGGGACACCACCTGTGACCCAATCCTTCTATGTTCCCTACGAGGGCTTCAAGGTTGCTCAAGTAAAATTCTTCTGTGTGTTGTCATTTCTCATGTTGAATCAGCAGCAGAGAGTCAATATCCGGTATGTGTTATACAACTGCCTGGCTCACTTCAGAGCTATTTCCCTATGAGTGTTGAAAACATTCTCCCCATCATCTTAGTGATCTCTAACAGGAATCCTTTAGGTCACTGTTCCAAATTCAGTTGAACTTAAAAATATTTAGTGCTGTTTACTCTATGCGCTGCTGTAGGAAGGTAGTATATTTTAGTAGAACAAATACAAAAATCAGGGCATTTGGTTCTATAATTTATCAACAGTGTGATTTAAGAGTTTGGAGACAGTGAGATATCTCTGCAGGTAAAGACACCATGTGCAAGCTAGTTGACCTTTCTTTGACCCCTTAGAACCTACATAAAGGTAGAAGGACTGTGCAAACCTGACCTCTGAAACTCTCTATATATTACATGTCACTAGTATACCCAGGTATGTGAATGCCAACTCATACCACACACATGTGTGTGCGCACACACACGTATACACACAATAATATGTATAACAATAATTAAGAAAGAGCTTCATTAAACTTCTCTGGTGCTACAAGGTAGAAGTAATGAAAGCCTAGTATTTTCATTGTATTAAATGAAATGATATACATAAAAGTATATATACATGGAAATATTTTATGAATGTATGTAACTATGTTAGTATTATTATAATTGGCATATTGACTCTTGAATTAATGGCTATTTTTAAAGTCTTTTTATACTTCTCTTGTTTTTATCTTGGTAGGATCAGGTACTCCCACTATTAAGAGTTAATATCTTTGGCCATTATTCCATCTCAGAGACAGGGTATTGAGAAAATCTTTTACAACCCTCATTTTTAATTTTGTTCTACAATTTCCTGACTGGTTTCTCATGTGTAACTTAGGGTGATAATAGTAAGCTCACGAAATTGCCACAATGGTTAAAGAGAGGGGGTCAGCTCACAAAGTTGTCACAATGGTTAAAGAGAGGGGGCTGATTAGACGATCTAGTTTTCCTGTGTTAGAATATTTCCTGAATATGCCACAGATAGTCGCTTTGATCTTCACCATTTCTTTTATCACATTTTTTAACTGAAGGCACTACCCTCTCCCCACATGAGTATCCTCTTGTGTTTTTTATCTTTTTCACTCTACTAGGATTGTACTGACAACACCTTTGAGTGCTGTGGATATAGGTGGGTGACATCACACCTGGCTTGTGTCCTTTTTTTTCTTTATTGGATCTTTGGGGGTTCACATTATGTACCCCGATTCTGTTCACCCCCTGGTCCTCAAATATCCCCCATTCTTGTTGCACCCCCATGAAAGAAAACAAAACAAAGCAAGCAAACAAGCAATCAAAAGCAACCTCCCACCCCCATAAACCAAAACAGATCAAAACCACACAGGAACGGAAAAATCTCTGCTTTGCTTTCTCTCTTGCCTTTCCATCACTCCTTCATCTGTCCTGGTGGCATTGGAGGCTTCAATGTGACTTATATTGTACCTCTTTGTCCCATCTGATTGACTGGCAACTGTCCATTGCAATGAGTTGCTGGTCTGGTTCAAGGCCTCTGGGTTTTGGGTACCATCCTCACTGGCTCCTCACCAGAGCTCTCCTGGGGTATCCTGTGGCCACCTGGAGTCTTGCTGATCTGGTGGGTATCATCCACAGGACCAGTCCCTTCACCAGCTCCAGTAGGACCTAGATGGGGTAGATGCTGTTGTGGGTCAACCCAAGGCCAGTTGTGGACCTGAGTGTTACTGGCTTGTGTTCTTTATCTTCATAAGTGACCCTAGGCTGTGCCAACTTCCCTGAGTCAGAAATTTTGGACAAATTGCTTTATTTTACATAGAAATAAATCCAGCTGGGTTATCTTCTATAACACTTGGAGTGCCAGTATCTATTTTGATTCTATCACTGCTTTAGAATAGGTTCCTGTCCTTTCATACCTGAATTATTCCAATAACCTACAGAGTTCTCTACTTCTTTCCAAATGATTCTCCTCGTCAGTGCTGGCAGCTACTTCTTGGGATGCAGATCTAATCATCGTGCCTGGGATGGTAAGTGGGAACAGTATTAGCAAGCCAATGACCTTACTTTTGGTGTACTGAAGTCCTCCTTATGTTCCCCCATTCTGAAGAAGAGTAAATTAAGGAAGCATCCAGTGAGGCTTGTTTTTGTAAACCATTTCCTCCTTTTTTAAGAAGCCAGAGAGTCTGCTAAACTTGCTGTGTGTGTTTTCTGTACCTGTGTGTGTTTTCTGTACACCATTCCCACTTCCCCTCTTTAATGTATTAACAGATTTTATAATGCTAGACAATGTTTGCATCCCTGTATAATACACCTCTCCTGGTTTTATGTCTTTTCCTTTATGTATGCTACTAGATGCTCTTTGTGCATATGTATCTAGTGTTCAAACTGGTAATTACAGTAAGATTAATTTGTGATTTTCTAACGACGCAATCTTTCTGAAGCCTTAGGGAAACTAATTATAGATTACAGACAGCTGAAGGCACAGGGAAAGTACTATAGACTACCGGCAGCTGAAGACATAGGGAAAAGAAATGGAGAATTCAAATATGAGTTCTTGGTCAAACTGCTCAAAAGGGAGTTTATGTTTTCATTCCTCAATGTGACATTGCTAGATTTTTGTGCCTCTTGATTAATGCATTAATTAATGCAGTGACATAACACATACAAGAAATAATTCAACAAAACATTACTTAAAGAATTATTTCTTGATTTTGGAGAATATTTAAATAGTATTTTATATATACAAAGAACATTGAATTTCTGTATTTTATTAGACTTGCATTTTTTATTATGTACTTTAATTTTCCTATCATTTTCATCAAAGTATATCAGAGAAAATTTCATGGGGATGAGATTTGCTAGCCAGTAGGATTGGGGACAAAAAGTGTAATAGGTGAGACATATGTAAACTGTAGTGATAACTGTGTTGAAAAGAAAGGAGCTTTGATATAAGACAGGGAGCGATATTTTATTATAGATTTAAATAATTCAAGATAATATGACTAATGACTGATAATATTGTTGGCTTCTTCATAGACATTTTCATCTTTGGCATGATAACAGGAAGTGCCATTACAAAAAAATATAATGATTCTCATGGCTTATAGCGGGTATGCCATTATTTCTTAGAAGTGATTCTAAGAAGAAAAAATATAGTACACTAATCTAGAGATGCATACGATGTTACAAGAGGTATATAGTGATAGGTCATAGCTCACGGGAAGGGTTTCTAATAATCTAATAAAAACCGAAGGGCTGGGGAGGTGTCTCAGTGGGTGGTATACTTGCCATTGTAAGCATGAAGGGTGGGGTTTGATCTCCAGCAGCCAGGTAAATGTCATTGCAGCAGCAGGTGTGAGACCATAACCCCAAATCTAGAGAGTCAAACATGGGGATCTCTGAGGCTCACTAGCCAGCTAGTCTAGCAAAATGATGAGTTCCAGGTTCAGCGAGAGATCCTATCTCAAAAATAAAGTGGAGAGTGACATAAGAAGACACTTGGGGCTAGAGAGATGGTTTATCTGTTAAAAATGTGTACTATTCTTCCAGAGGACCTGAGGTTGGTTCCCAGTGCCCACAAGGGTGGATGTACCTGCACGCATATGCAAATCATTGAATAACACACAGACACAATTTTTTTGAGATGCTTATTTCACATCACATTTGATATGATTTTCCCCATCCCCCCAATTTCAGTGGCACAAGCAAAGTATCCCAAACATAAAATATAAACGAGATGATCGCTTGGCTTAAATTCCATTTTGCTTCTTTTAGGAATAAAAGCAAGAAAATAGGGCTTGCAGCCTGTACTCTTCTGAGAGCTCAATGAATGTATGAATGATTATGGCTGTGTGAGCCATAATCGTTACAATTAATTCCTAACACACACTTTGTTTTTTGTATCATGAATTTATGTTTACAATAATTTACAAAACCAAAAGAAGTATTGAGGTTATAGTCATTGAATTAGCTCAGAATGATTGAAGCCTAATAAGCTAAATGTAGATTAAAGTGACAGAGAGATAAGGAAAGAGAATATAAATTAAGTAAATTTGAAAAATATGTTTATTCCTGTATTATTCAAATTAAAACCATGCAATTATTTAGTTTGCATTTTGTCTGAGTTATTTTGCTTGTTTTACAGAAGTTGGAAAAAAATCACACCTAACCTAGCATGAGATAAGCATTTCTGAAACTCTGTATTATGTTAAATTTTTATTGGGTTCAAAACAGTTTAGGTAGAGTGAGATTGGAAGAGGGTAAGAAAAACCACAGGAAATAAACAGATCATACAAAATGCAGAAGTAACATCTTACTCATTAGTTCAGCTCAATACAAACATTTGGAACAACACCTAGGCTGTAATGAGTCCCCAGAAATTATGTGCAATGTTTAACGAGTCCCCAATAATTATCTGCAATATTTGTAAGATTTAATTTTGGTGGCCAGAGGCAGCAAAAAGAAAATATCCTCCACCGTATTTAACATGAAATCTACTTAGATCTATTTCTATTTTTTGCAGTACCAATGATTTACATTTATGTCTACAATTTGCTATTTCTTATGCACTTGGTCTAATAATCTAATTAGTGCAAAGGGCCAAAGTGACATCTTGTGCAGAAGAAGGGCAACCAGCTGAATACAGAACTGGAGAGCTGACATGCCCAGGTAGGAATGAAGGCAGATTGTTTTCAGTGACCTTGTCTAAAACTATCAAAAAAACCCCAAAAAAACAAAAAAAAAACCCAAAAACAAAAAACAAAAAAACAAAAACAAAAAACAACCCCCAAAAAAACAAAAAAACCAAACCAAACCAAAACAAAACAAAAAACAAAACCCCACATCTTTCTTGTCTGAGAGAGTTAGCTCTTCATTTCTGAGGAAACAGTACTGACTATCATGGGGGCAGCTGTCAAGCAAGACAGTGCTGTTTAATCTCAGGACAGTCCCCTGAAGGCTGTGAGGGCTCCTTGCACTGGGCTAGGAGAACCAACTGCCTCCTGCTGTCAGAGATCACTCATCAGAAACACTCATCAGAATTAAGGGGCTCATTTTCCTCACCTTGCTCAGAGTTTTCACACTTGTTCCCACCTAAATTTAGAGGCTCTCATTCGTTTTCAGCATTGATCATCGATCCCCCCCATCCCCTTGGGCTGGGAGTTCAACTGGAGCTGTAATTCAGCCAGTTAAGGAAAACCTGCACCTTCTTTAAGCAAGCTCAGCCCTCAGCTGCAGGATGTGAGGAATCACAGAGATCTTAAGTAATTTATAGTGCACTTAAAGTGGGATTTGAACCTATGAGCTTATCTTTATCTTTTACCACTTTTCCAGGACTAGTAGAAGCCACCGGCTAACCTTTTTAAAAGCCAGGTTTTGTGTCAGTATCCTGCAAGTGCACAAAGTCCATAGAATATATGGCCAGTTTTATGAGAGATATATTAAGTTGAGTTATGTACCATAGATTGGGTAGCCCATAATAGGTACCTGCGGTCTGGTGAAAGGGGAAACCAGTATTTTCTCAGTCTAAGCTGGAAGGCTTAGAATAAGAGAGACAAGTTCTGGCTCAAGACTCTCCCTTGGAGAATCACTGATGGTAGGAGTCCATGTTCAAAGGCCGAGGAATCAGATTCTGATGACTGGAGGGAGGATTATAGCGAGATATTCACGCTGTCTGCACCTGTGGTACTGACCACACCCATTGGGGTGGGGACAGGGGCAGATGTGACCTGGGGAAACTAGGTCTGGGGAAGGGGCCCTGGAGAGCTCTCTTACTTGCAGCAAGGGGACAAAAGAGCATGGGGGGGGGGGACCAGGAACCTGCTGGCGTTCATCTGTCTCTGTTGTAAGGTATTTCTCCCCGAATAAACATCGATTCAGCCTGTTTTTCCCGATCCCTATTAATCCACAATAGAGGATGACAGCAGCAACATCTGCACCTGCTCAGGAGGAGCGGATCTTGTGCACACGTGGGACCTCAACCCCTGCTTTTCATCCTAACAGGACTCTCCGCCTTTTGGTTTCTGTCTTCCGTACTCCGGGTGAGTCTTCCTTGTTAGTTCACTGAGGTCAAGGTACTTTTCCTGGATCTAAAGGAACTTGTCCGTCTCCAGCAGGAACTTCACAGAGCTGGCATGTTCCTTCTCCAGTGCCTGCTAGGTAGATGGCAGTCTCCGTAGGCAGGTAGGAGTGCAAAACTGCCTTGTATTTGGCAATAAACTTGTACCTCCTTCAGTGATCGGAACTCTGCAGATGGAACTCCAGCAGGTCCAGGTAGAACTTCAGCAAATGGTAGATAAGGACTTCTCGAAGCAGAGCATTGCTTATGGCATCCAAACCTATGACTGTCTTCTGACAGTCAGTGGATCTATGTTGTCATCTATAACAAGGGAGGAAGCCTGGATCCGTTCCATTATCAACCTGTAGTCACCGTTCGCTGAAGACTCCTAGCATACTGTTTCGTTGGCTTCACCAGCTGTAGTTGGGTTTCTCTTTTTACTCTGGGGGCCTGCCACCCGGATCTCAAATAAATACATGGAGACTTATTTTTACTTATGAATGACTGAGCCTTATTTTCCAACTTTTAAATTATCCTGTTTCTTTTTAAACTATGTTTTTACCTCTGGGCTTTTACCTTTCTTTATTCTGTCTTTCTTTCCCTCTTACTCCATGCCTGACTGTGTGGCTGGGTGGCTGCCCCCCACCCCGCATTCCCCTCTCCTCTTTTTCTTGCTCTTCCCTCTTCTATCAAGGCTAGATTTCTCCTCCTATTTATTTTCTCTCCCGATAACCCCATCTGTTTCTCTTTCATGCCTAGCTATTGGCCATTCAGTGCTTTATTAGACCATCAGGTGTTTTAGACAGGCACAGTAACACAGCTTTACAGAGTTAAACAAATGCAACATAAAAGAATGCAACACATCTTTGCATCATTAAACTAATATTTCACAATAAATAGCTCCCAGATGTTTGTGGCATGGTCAAACCTCAATTGTATTTGCCTCCTATGACACTGTACTCTAGCATATTACCATAAATGTCTAGTGATAGCTTCAATCCAGAACGCCTCACTTCTTTGAGTAGGAGTCTCTGGGTGCTCTAGATTATCTTTAATCAGCAGCTTGACCATCTAGGAAAACTACTTGATGAAAGCCTGCATTTCATGGATCCAAACATTCAATTTCTAATTTCCATTCATTCAGAGAGAGGAGCAAAATGTATCGTTCCTGAATGTAGGTTTTAAAGAGGAGACACTGAATGGCTTTTAGAGATGCCATCTCAGGGATGGAATGGGAACATATTTGGGTCATTCTAGGGGCAGATACCATTCTAGGGGCAGATACCAGAGTGACTTGTTATACAACAAACTCAGGGCTTTTGACATCCAAAGGGATGGTTGAATTTGATATGAAATGACATGGACATTAAGATATGTTCTGAGCCACATAGGCAAGTGGGCACAATGGGTTCTATGTACAGTTGTAAAACCAAAGGGATATGACTTGTATCATCATGTGAGGTGGTCCATTTAGGGTGTACAGAGGAAAGCTCAGTCTCTGTCTTGATGATTTCCCCCAGGGAGAGTTTGCAGACTTAGGATAACAAACATAATGATAATCCTGACTCTAGATACAGGAGATACTGTTTCTTCAGGGACTCTGAAAATTAAATGGGCAACTCAGTCTCAGCCTGAAGTGTCATTAGAAGAGCTGAGAAGTTGGCTAAACATTTCTTAAATGCCTTGTATCAGGTTCATGGCCTTTATATTCCTAGTACAGAAACTTGAAAGAAAGAAAGAAAGAAAGAAAGAAAGAAGAAAGAATAAATGAGTAAACTGTCCCCAAGGTTTGGGTTCAGAGGAGAGGCTGAAATCTTTGCAAGTAATTAGTAGAAATTTTCTTCAGACATACCAGGTTTACTAAGGAGAAAGTATAAATGCATACATATTGGCTGTATACAAAATATGTTCTTAATTCCTCCACAGAATAGATGACTACCCACTTAAGTTAAAAATACACAGATTTATAAACTGAGATAAAGTAATTGGCCTGTCAGAGAAGGAAGAAAATTGTGCAAATGTTATGACCCTAAGAACATTTTGTTTAAAATAAGGCATCTGTTTGTCATTTGTCTTCTGTTTGAAATTGGCAGTAAATGGGTATTCATTTAGAAAATTATCCTCAAGGAGTCTCAGGGCATCCTTCCTTCCCTTTTGTATTTCCACTAATTTTTGTAAGAAAATATTTAAAAATTTTTATTTTCATTTGTTCTGTGTGTATTTTGCCTAGTTGCCAGCAGGTAAAAATGAGTATCATAGGACTAAGAACATATTTAAGAAAGCATGTAGAGATAAATATAAAGAGATTGATTTTGGTTGTGTGTGAGCACAGATGTCCCTTTCTTACTATCTTTCTTTCTGTCTGGAAGGTTTCTCATAACTTGGTTCCTCATAAATATCATCTCTACCGTGTATATCAACTGCGGCTTGATGTAAAGCAGCATGGTTTGATTCATTTCTTGTTTGATTTTTTTTGAAGACATGGCTATAGTCCTGAGTGGGCTGGTATTCTCTGTGTAGCACAGCCTGGGTGATCAAATTTCATGTGCATAAAGGAAGTGAAGAGATTGAGCAGGAAATGGGGTGAGTCTATATGCCACCAAATCCTGCCCACAGTAATATATTTCCTTTAGAAAGGCTGTACCTCCTCAGGGTTGCATACACCCCCAACCCCAGCATCACCATTAACAGGGGACCAAATATTCAAATGCATGGAAGACATTTCTCATTAAAACCACATATATTCTCTTTCCCTTTTGTGCTCCTCCCTCAGCTACAGGAAATGGCTAGCCAATATCTCCCTCTCATTTTCTCTTTTATCCAAGTCACTTGTCAAATCAGAGGCTGATATGGAGGCTGCTAGTTATATGCTCCTTTCTCATTGCAATTTCTCCATGAGACAGAACTGCAAATATTATATGCAACACTGACCATAAAATTGCCATAACACACTGTTTGGAAGTTTTGTTCAGTGCTTACTACTCCCAGGGACTGCAATGAATTCTCTAGTCCTTTACCCATTTTCAGGGAGTTTCCATATTCATGCCTAGACCCACTACTCATCAAGAAAGCATGCCACTTGTCTTAGTGTCTTTTCCTGTTGCTGTAATAAAACACTAAGACAACTTAAATGAGTAAAGGTTTATTTTATCTCATGGTTCAGGGTACAATCCATTATGGTGAGAAAGTTAAGCAGCAGTTTCTTGAAGCAACTGGTCACATTACAACTGCACTCAGAAGAATCAATCAGTGAATGTGTGCATACCAACATTCAGTGTGTCCCTTCATTTTATCCAGTCCAAGGTCATGGACAGGGAATGGTGTATGCTTTCTTACTTCACATAATCAAGATAATCCCCTGCAAGCATCTAGAGGCCCATCTCCCAGGTGATTCTATAGTTCGTCAAATTAACACCAACTATTATACCACTCTATACTACAAAGAGGAACGTGGTGATATCTTGCTTGTACAAATAAGCCTGTCTGAAGGTTAAAGAATGGAGCTTGACACTAGCTAACCATAGAGGTCTGTAGTTCTCTAAAGACAGATAGGAAGTGAGGTAGAAGGGTGGAAACAGGATATAAGCAGGGAGAAATAGAACTCGCTCTCTTGTCTGCTGAGACGTTAAGGAGGTAAGGTGTGGCTGTGACATGTTCCTTCTCCATGTGACCTTTCAGCATTATACAGATATATTTCAAATGGATAGGTATTCTTCAAAACCTTTCGAAGACATATCAACATTTAAAATGATTTATTAGGGGTTTTCATGACAATGAGACACAATTGTTCCTGGTAACACCAATTACATTAGATGGGCATTGAAGAAACTTGTTATGGAGTTTGCCTTTGATGTGGCAAAATTGCCCTATTGGGCAAAGAGCTACCCTTAGCTCAACTGCTGACAGTAAGAATGTTGTCCAAATTGGATAAGCAGGTCTCAAAGGAAAGTGACTGCTGAAATTGCCAAGGGACAGGATGGTCCTTCAGGGTTCCTGCTTTACAGAAGAAAGCAACTGATGAACTTTGCCAATACAAGACAGAATAAATATTCAAATTTCTATGTCATTAAAAACACTGCCAGACACTTTGACCTATGGGCTGAAGATGTATGCTCTCATGTTACAGAGAAACTTTGGGTGACTGTCCAGGCAGCAAGATGTCTCTATCAAGAGCTTATATATTGTCCTTCTGGGGTCTTTGATGGAGTTGAAGATATAGTTCTAGTTATGGTTTTCCTTAGTTATGATAAAAAGACAAATTACATATAAAACGTTAGATACACAAAGATAGGATAGATGGTAGAATATTTTCTTTAAATTTTGCCAAATGTTAGTGGACTAAATATTGTTAACTATAGTTCTTGATTGACAACTGTTTTGTTCTATATAATTTTACTATGTTAAACTTAAAATATTCCTTTTTATTTAGACAGAAAAGAGGAGATGATGGGATATGTCCTTCTATATGCTGTGAATTTATGTTTCTCTTAATGATTGATGAATAAAGCTGTCAATAGACAGGATATAGTCGGGTAGGAAGTGTAGGTAGGGCTACTAGACTTGGAGAATTCTGGGTGGAGGAACATGGAGAGTGAGTCTTGAGGAAGACACCATGTAGTTGCCAAGAAGAGAGAGACCTGGGCATCACCAGTAAGCCTAGACCATGTGAAGATACACAGATTAATAGATACGAGTTAATAATTCAGAGAGAGCTAGCCAATAAGAAGCCTGAGCCATAGGCCAAACAGTTATATCAGCCTCCGTGTGCTTATTTGTGACTGAATGACTACAGGACTGGGTGGGTCAGAAATATCTGCCTACAGAGGAAGATGCCCTCTTTGTGATACTCTCTAAGGATGTTTTGTTATCAGACAGATTAGCCTTGGTTACATGTCCATCTAAGGGAGTATGTAACCACAACTACAGTAAGTAGGTCCACCATCCTATACCACATAGGAAAGGTATCCATATTGAAATTGTTCCCGTAGATGCTTTTTCCTCACATATACTAGTCCAAGTTCCTGGATACCCTTTGCAGGGATCTGAAGCCACTTCTATCCAAGTAGTCTTTGGTTCTGTTGTTTCTTGTTTGAGTACCAAATGTATTATGTGATTTTTCCTGAGAGAAACATGAATAAATGTCTCTTCCATGCAGAATGGACTGCAATGGTGTTTGAAATAATAATTCAACCAAAGTTTAGTTTAGTGAACCAGTACATTAATTAGGATTATCTACAGGAGTAAAAAATGAGGTATTACAGAAACATGTGAATCAAAGGCAACTACCTCACTGGAAGGCTCATGTCATCATGGCTGACAACTCAGAAAATCTGCGTGCTCAGAGTTCTTGTATGACTTTAGGCAACTTCTTTCCTCTGCATCTGTTACTGTGTATACAGCCTTGGGTAGGACCCTTGAGAATCATGTTTCAGGAACTTCCTGAGACTTGTGAGTTGTTTACTTCCTGAACCTTGTAAATTTTGCATATTGCCTGAGACTTAATGATGGAATGTTTCAGTTTGGAGGCAACTGATACACAATTGCTATATTGAACTATTTAAAAAAGAAGTGAAGATAGATGTAGTACACAATTGCCATATTGAACTATTTAAAACAGAAGTGAATATTGAGTACACAATTGCTATATTGAACTATTTAGAACAGAAGTGAAGATGGATTTAGTATTGCCTCTCTATTGCTGTCTCTGTTACTCCTCATAATTTTCTTTCTTTCCAAAGCCTGGCTACTTTGAATAGGATTGCCCATCACTTACCTTAAAATTTATGCCATCTTTTGAATGAATTAAACTTAAACAATAGTTGAAAATTGTAAGTGAAGGACTCATTAAATGTTTTTATATGCTTACGTACTAATTCTGTGGGGATTCTAAGGATGTGGTCTCTGTATGGAAACCGATTTTTATGGGTTATTAATGTATTTGCATAATATTTAAGTAATGGTTCCAAAGATTCTTGTGTGAATATGGAGAAAGTTTTTAGAAAAAAGTCGCTGAGATAATCCATTAGTTATCTATTGTAGGCATGTTAGGGTCCTGGGAAAATCTCACAAAAGACCATCCATGTATGTAATCAACAAGAGTTTATTATTCCAGCATGCTGGGGCCTGCCATCCCATATGAGTCAAGATGGTTAAGATCTTGAGAGGACATGAGGGCTCCTTCTAAGCATAGCAGAAGGGGCATTTCTAGAGCAGGCAGGTCACATTAGATATGATTGGCTTAAGCAACTGGAAATCATATTATTGTGTTCTGTATGAGCAGGGCTAGACAGGGGCTGGTCAGGGCTACAGTTTTCCATTTTTGGGCAGACCTGGATAAGCCCAAGGCTTTGTACTTATTTGGTTATTATCTCAGACTGGCTGAAACCTGAATACCTTCAGTTGTCACCATCCCTGCTGACAGGGTGTTGGAGATTGATTGTCCTTTGTTTGTGGCTTTTCCTCAGAAACTGCTTGCTCAGTGCCCATCAGGAAACTGAAACTGAGGCCTGGTCTCTGAGAGAAGACTGAGCAGCCTGTTATGGCACATGCTGGGTTTTCTCAGGTGCAGATATTAAAACAGAAATTATGATTAACTTACAATAACATGGTGATAGCTGCAACTCCATTTAAAAAGCTGCAGGTAAGAAGATGGCTTTGGAAGATGACTTTACAAAATATAATGGAGTCTCCAGTTTTCAACCTTGCATCTGGAAAAACATCAGTTATTTTGTTTTTAACATACAGTTTGTGGATACTTTGGTGGTCCCCTCTGATGTTTCACTCCATATATTTATTGTGGAATGTTCAAACTGGGGAAGTCTTATCAAGTACTTCAAACATTTATCATTTCTTTGTTTTAAAAACCTTCAATATTCTTTCTTGTGGCTTTAAAAATACAAATTGAAGCTAGATATGATGCTACATGCCTTTAATTCCAGCACCTGGAAGGCAGAGGTAGGAAGATCTTTGTGAGTTCAAGACCAGCTTGGTCTACATAGGGAGTTCCAGGTGAGTCAGAGAAACATAATAAAACCCTGTCTCAAAATAAATAAATGCATAAATAAATAAACTTAATTGATTTTTGTTATGCATAGCCATGTAGTATGTAACAAAATACCAGAACTATTTCTCTTATATACTCACAACTGCTGAACATCTCCAACCTGCTTTTTAAATTTTATTTTATTTTTATTTCTGATGGGAGATGTTATTCTGTATGTATATGTTTCTCATACTGGTTAATAACGCCCTGTTGGCCAATAGAAAACTAGATAGGTGGGGCTAGGAGACATGGAGGGAGGAAGACGCAGAAATCTTGGCAGTAGTCTGCAAGGCTTTGTCTCAACTGCTTTGAATGCTGTTTCAGGGGGTCTGGCTTGATCAAACAATATAAGTTTGGAAAGAATCCATAGCTTTTCATTTTCTGTGGAAACAAAACTAGAAATCCTTTTCCCCAGTAACTTGTCCTTAGGATTAAATTTTGGAGTCAAAGCATTTTTAAAATATATAAATTGAATTAATCCAGCAGCATTTCTTTTATTAGTAGTTGTTATTTTCTCAGCAATCAAATAATTTAAAGACAACAGAAGCGCATATAGTATCCAAAAATCTCTCTGTGTTTTCCATCTTTACGTGGCTTTTTTATTACTCTATTTATTCTACTTCTATTTTTACATATTTTGAGACAAGGTTTCTCTGTGTAACTTTTATCTGTCCTGGAATTCACTGCATACCAGGTTTGCTTTGAAATCACAGAGATCTGCTTGCCTCTGTCTGCCGAGTGCTGGGCTTAATGGTGTGCACCACCATACCCATCCATTCTACTTCCTTTTTTCTTTTTTAAACCATTGTATCCCGTTTCTTTTTTTCTCCCAAGCCAGCGTACTTTTTAAAACACAGTGTAAACCTTCATTGCAGCTCTTGTACACACCAATGAATTGTTAGCAGAGCTCTTTAAAAGCAAGGTGGTTTTTCACCGCTTATGCTAATTTTGGAAACCTCCCTTAAAGAAGCCGCACAATTCTCTGTCTATAGCAAAACAAATCCAACCGAGAAAATGCTGCTACCAAGAAGTCTTGCTAGTCTCTGTTCCCTTGTTTCTAAAAACTATTTTTTAAGCTTTTGTTAAGTTTTAAGTGAAAGTTCTCAATCCCATTTCTGACACCATTATGTTGCAGCAGGTTCTTCCCTCCGGCTGCAGTGGGTCCTGCCGCCATGGTCCCACCGCCACGTGAGCCCCAAATAACACTCAGAGACTCTGTATTTGATACAATCCTGTTGGCCAGTTACTATTATTGTTAATGGGCTAGCTCTGTCTTAATTATTAACCCATTTCTACTTATCTAAGTATTTCCACGTGGTAGTCTTATCAGGGAGCCACTGCAGGCGTCCTGCTTCTTCCCTGGGCTACATCTCGACTCCTCCTACTTCCTCTTTCCTCCTCTTAGTCTCCTAGCCCCACCTATCTAGTTTTCTATTGGCCAACAGGGCTTTATTAACCAGTATGAGAAACATATACATACAGAATAACATCTCCCATCATCTCCTCTTTTCTGTCTAAAATAAAAAGAAGGGGTTTAACCTTAACATAGCAAAATATATCATGCAACAGTTATCAAATAAGAATCACAGTAAACAATATTTAGTCCATTAACATTTTGTAAGACTTAAAGAAAATATCATCTATCCTATCTTTGTGAGTCTAAACTCCTATATGTAACTTGTCTTTAATCCTAACTAAGGAAAACTATAACCATAACTACCTGTCTTCAACTCCATCAAAGACCACAGAAGGATAATATATAAACTCTAGAAATGACAGAGACAACTCATTGCCTGGTCAGTCACCCGAAGTTCTTCTGTAATGTTCCATCTTCAGCCCATAGGCCATAGTGTGTCTCCAGACTCCTCAACAAAGCAGGAAACTTTAAACTGTCCACCTGTATTGGCAGTTTGTCATTTTTCTGTGTCCTGTAGACTGTCTGGCTGTCTGGCAGTCTCATCCATGAAGCAGGAATCCTGTAGCAATGTCCATCTTGAATCAGCAGTCACCTTTTTGTGGGTCCTGCATGTCCAGTTTCTACAACATAAAGTCAAACAGCCCAGAAAATCAGTACCTTGCTCAAATGGCTAGTCTTGCCATATTAGAAGCAAACTCCATAACACGTTTCTTCAATGTCCATCTTCCTTTCTGATGCAGGTGGTTAGGGTTAGGGTTATCAGGTCGCCTGCCGCGGCTCCCTGATAAGACAACCACGTGGAAATACTTAGATAAGTAGAAATGGGTTAATAATTAAGACAGAGCTAGCCCATTAACAACAATAGTAACTGGCCAACAGGATTGTATCAAATACAGAGTCTCTGAGTGTTATTTGGGGCTCACGTGGCGGTGGGACCATGGCGGCAGGACCCGCTGCAGCCGGCGGGAAGAACCTGCCGCAACATATTTCTAAATTTTTCTTTCCACATTTTCATGGGACTTATTAACAGGTTATGCAAAAACATTTTCATATAAGTTTATATTCTTCATTGAGCATGCTTCCTCCCTCCCTACTTGTGATCCCATGTCCCATATGCCATTTAAAAAAATGTTGCTCATCTGTCTGACTGCGTCAGTACATTGCTTAGGCACATATAATCAGAGCACAGGTTTACTGTCCTGATATAGTGGCTCATTGGGAGCCTTGGCTTACTGTCTTTCATTGTCCAGCATGATGAGAGTATTGTATTGTATTGCTGGAAAAATATTTTAAAAAAGTATATTCCTGGAAAAGTTCTAAACCCCAATTTGAGTTATAATATTTACTGACTGCCTACCACTTTTGTCCCACTGTAATAACCTGAATCATTTTACTCTGAGGACTATCTGTTCAACAATAACCAAAAATTGGATTAAGGCAGAGCTCCTAACTTTAAGATATTCAAAGTTTGGGTCATAATCAATTCTAAGTGAAGTCTTTATGTCTGAAGACACATTAAAAAAATTTAGTTCACTATCTGTGTCAGTATGAAAGCTAAATATATTATTACTACCCCAGTTTTATTTAGTGTGTGTGTGTGTGTGTGTGTGTGTGTGTGTGTGTGTGTACATTTGTACACATGTGAAGGCTAGAGACCTTCACATGTTTATTCTTCAATGGCTCCTCTGCTTTATTTTCTGAGACTGGGATTTGCACCGAGCATAGAGCTCATGGATTTGTCTAAAGTGGCTTCCAGCAAGGTACCACTGCCTCTAGATGTTTGTGTGGGTTCCTGGGATCCACACTTAGGTCCTTGTGTTTGTATAGAAAGCACTTCCTGAACTAAGCCATCTCTCCACACACAGTTGAGGTTTTAATAATATGTTCATGTATAGATTATTTTGTGGATTATGTGAAGTCTCTATGTAGTGATAGAGGAAACAAATACTTCTTTTCTAATGGCACCAATGAAATGACATTTTCTTGACCTAAGACCAGATTACTGTTAGAAGACCTGTTGCTATTTCAGACCTGTAAACTATTGGATGTCTTTATCCAAAATGTGTTTAAAAATGGACAAATTGAACATAAGAAATTTTAAATCGTCAAGAAACATATAAAATTATTCTCAGAAGCAATCATAGAAGTAGAAATGAAAATGAAGGTTATCTTTCATGCTTTAGATGGGTAAATATAGAAAATTGGGACGGTAACAACTACTAAGTTGAAATGTGCATTCCCCATGAATCTCCAATTTGATTGCTAGGTATGTACTTCAGAGAAAGTTTTATACGCAGACATGTGGACAAGGATGTTCACTATATCATTACTTAGACTTAAAAAAAATCTCAAATAACCTAAAACTTGAGCAGAAAAATGAATTATATCATACTCTCTGTGTCTCTCTGGTTCTCCATTTCTCTGTGGCTCTACTTGTATGTATATGTGTGTATATATATATATTTATGTATGTGTGCGTAGGGGATAGTTAATCTCAGGTGTCAATTTATTTAGGTCATGGTACACACATACTTGGCCAAACACTTCACTAGATGTTTCTTGGAAGTTGTTTATTAAATGAGGTTACTAATTAAGTTAGCATGGTGACTAAAGCAGATTGCTCTCCATAATGCGAGTGTTAAATATTAAAGGCCACGGGAGAACAATGGCTGACCTCTTTGGGGAAGAATTAGTTCTGCCTGTGGATTGGCTTTGCTGTCCCTGAAAGCATTGGACTTGCTATCATTCCTCATAGCATGAGTCAACTCCGTCAAGGCCTCTCCCTGCTCCCACAAGCGAGCGTATGTGCACACACAGACACACCGTGTTATTCTGGTTCCCTGAAGACTTCCACTATATCTCTTATTTTCTTACTCTATAATCCACCATTACTTTCACTTTCATTTTATTTGCAGTGACTTCCCTATTTCTCAAACTCCTTGAACACTGCCCTGCATCAGGCGGGCCACACTCGCCATTCTCTCTTGCTCAAATGCAATTCTCTGATATGCAGCTGGTTCACACTTGCAGCTCACTCACACCCTTTCTCAAATTGAATCTCAAATATAATGGGGACTGGCCAATACTGGATGCTCCCTTATCTATCACTCATGTATTATGATTCTAAAACTAAGTGCTCGTGTTCTCCCAAAATCTATGTTGAAATTCGAGCCTCCAAAGTAATGCTGTTAGGAAATACAGCCCCTGGAAGGGGATTACATCTTCAAAAATCATTTCATTTATTCATTAATTTTGTGTGCATGTGTTGCATGAGTTCTAGTTGGTCTTAATAATGAAAACCTGGGGCCAGATATCGGGGTAAACGCTGAAAGATCAGAGAGACAAAGCCACAGCCACCTCTTACTTCATCAGCTTCTCAGCCCCAAAGGGGCTGAGTTCTCTATCTGCCCTGCCTTATCACTTCCTGTCTGTCTGTACAGACCTCCTTCCCTCCCCCTCCTTCCTTTCCTCCCTCCCTCCCCCAAGAGCATTCTGCCTGGCATGACACTCTCTCTAAGTAGATAGATCAGGCTGGCTTAGACCTCACACACTGCCTTTCCCTCCTGAGTGCTAGTGTGTTTGTCACCATGCTTGGCTGAGACGACATCTTTATTCAGGATGGACAGCATTAGTGGTATTCCTTTCCTCCTCTGCCATGTGAGGGCAGAGAAAGGTGGTGAGTTCCCAACAAACGCCGAATGTGTTTAAGTATAGGATGCCTTCATTTCGGAACTAAGAGAAATCTGTATCTGATTTTCATGGTAGTTTGTTATAGAAACTTTTTTTTTTTAAAAAAATATTTTCTTTTTTATTTTAAAGTAACCCTTTTCTCATTTTACATACCAATCCCAGTTTCCACTCCCTCCCCTCCTCCTGCTGTCCCCCCTTCCCCCACCCCACTCCTCATCCACTCCTCTTTTAACAGACAAGATATCACACCCAGCTCTTAAGAGCAAAGATCCTGAAGCTAGATCACAAGGGAGAAAACCCTGGCTAGGCCATTGTGTTGTTCCCATTACTAGAATAGTCCCTCTACAAACCTGGCAAACAATCTGTTCTATTTTTTTTCACTAAAACAAAACAAATAAAAGAGCAAAAACAACCTCCAACAATTTCTTTAATTATTTTAAAAAGTATTTTCAAATTAACTTTTCCTTTTTGAAGTGCAGATGCCACAGCTAGTATTCCAATAGAATTCAAATTTTGTGATTCATAGGTCAGGGTAATAAAACTCACACCTAAGTATATGTATGGAAGAAAAACATGAAGACTGGCAACAGTCACCCTTTATATAAGATTGAGTCACCTAATCACTGGACCATTTATTCACAAATATATATATATTCCCATTCTCCTGGGAATGTTTACGGCTATGGTAACTAGCATCAGTATTCAAGGGGCCCAATAAGAAACCACTGAAATGACTGTTCCATGTAATGGTTAGGGGAAAGGTTTTTCATTGTGAATAAAAGAGAAAATATCCAGAGGCATCTGGAAGAATGCAGAGCAGAGAGAAAGAGAAGCAGATTGGTCACGGCGGCCAGGGAGGCTAGCAAGAATGGGAATAGGGATAGAGGATGGCAAGAGAGGAAGAGTGAGAAAATTGCCAGTGTAGGTGTGTGCATGCAGGTAGGTGTGTGTGTGTGTGTGTGTGTGTGTGTGTGTGTGTGTGTGTGTGTACTATAAAGAGAGTGGAGATCTGAGATCTGAGGTGAGAAGTGCCAGCCTTTGAAATGTTTAACAGATACCTGTGATACTGACAGAGGAACCTGCAAGACCAGCATAGGCTTATGTCCCTTCTGCCAGATGTGAGGAAAATGACTCCTTTTTCTTTTTTTTTTCAAATGGGAATGGGTTTCACAAGTTCCCAAGGCATGTTGGTTTTTATCTAATCCTTTTGTAGTTCAGCTTGAGCTCATTTCTGGATATCGGGACTGCCTGATGTCTAGCAGTAACCACTTGAAACTATTTAAAAACTTGTTCGTTCTATAAACAGGAATTCAAGAAACATAACTGATTTAAAGCCTTTTAGTTAATCCATGAAAACTTGCCTTAGTGTAAACTTCCCTTGTGAGCCAATCGATCTCAATCTGTGAAGATTTTCTTCCTAAAATTGGCAAATCGGGAGTGGATTGATCTCATCATGACTCATTTGGCAACATTCCACCAAATGTTAGCCAATACCCATTACTCTTATCTAAGCAAACTGCCTTCTAGAGTTAGCATCAACCTAATTCTGTTCATAGAGTTTGGAATGGGTGCATCTCTGAATCTATGTCACAAAAGAACCCCATATGAGATAATTTCTCTAATCTGTTTAAAAATTGTGCCATGTCAGTCTGGTTCTTACTTAGGACAGTGATGATTCAACTCTTTTTTTTTTTTCTTCAGCCACGAAATGGTGCTTTTTATCTTTTGGGAAATTAGGGTTAATTCCAGTCATTAGCCATTAGTGTAGGTTACAGATGTTTTGAAGCATAAAGCCTGATGGAAATTTCCAGCTTCAGCCTCTGGTTACTTAGGGGAACCTAGACTGCTGAGTATCTTCGAGTCTGTTTGTAAGGACAGGGGAGCAATTTTAGTGTGTGCTAAATGAAACCTGTGACATACGGCTGAACATTCAGTTATCCCTAATAATTTTTATATAGATCAAGTATTTTGCAGCTAAAATTTAATTTCAAAATTTCATCTTTCAACTCTGAAAATGAATAGAAAGGAAATGATCTTTGGAGTCAGAAATAATTGGGTTTAATTTTCAGCTTGGCTCTTACCAGCTCTGTGACCTTGGGCAAATCACTAAAGCTTTGTAAATTAAGTTCTAATTTATAAAACTCTTTAATGGAGCTCAGAGAATTATGAAAAAGTCCTTACATAGAAAATAGATGCTATTTTATTGCTTCCTGTATTTCATCAAGCTATTGCTTTTTGGATGATATTGAAAAGTTAATTGATAACTCCCTTTGAGCACATTACAGAGTGTGACTCTGTAAGTCTTTGATATATAAAAAAAGCTCTTCTGTTGACTCACTGTGGGCTGCTTTTACATGTCTTTGGCTTTCGGATTTTCCCATGAACAACTAGATAGTAAGATTATTTAAAACTGAGACTTTAAACATACAGTTAAGTCACAGAATTTTAAGCTGAGAAGATTCATGGTATTAACCAATTTGTTTATAGATTCATGAATTTAGGACATTTTATCCTTTAGAAATTTTATACTCCATTTACTTGAACTGTGATAGGTCCAGTATATTATCTTGGATGAGAAACTTAGCTATTTTGAGACATTGGAAAGCAATACATACCAAAGGTGTATCAAACTCTTCTGAAAGACTATATCAGCATTAAAGAGAGCAATTGAAAGGTACCAAGGGCAGTAGACCTAGTACACTGTGGGTAATTCCATCCCTGGACTGGTGAGGCCTGGGCTATATAGGACAATAGCTGAGTAAGCCATCAGGCACAAGCCAGTGAGCAACATTTTTTCCTGGTCCCTGCTTCAGTTCTTGCCTGCCCCTTCCTGTCTTGAGTTCCTGCCCTGGTTTTCCTCCAGGAAAGAGTGTAACTTATAAGTCAAATGAGTCCTTTATTCCCCTAACTTGCTTATGGTCAATGTATTTATCACAGCAACAGAAAGAAAATTAGAGCAGGGTACATGGCCATTACCAGATTGACACACCTGGATTATTTTCAGTGCATTCTTGGGAGCTATTTTTCAGAAGGATTTTTTCTAGTTGTCTGAGTCATTTGAGACTGCTATAATAAATCAGCATCTACTGGGCATTAAAAGCAGTAGAAATACCTTTCTTACAGTTCTGGAATCAGGATGTCTGAGAGCAGAATTTCTGCAGGGCAAGGCTCAAACTGAGGGCTCCTTCTGCTTAGGTGACTCAGCTTCCCATTGTGCTCTCACAGTCTCACAGCTATGTGCAGAGGCTGGGCTCTGTCTTTCTGGGGATTATAAATCTGTTTCAGTTGATAATGAAGATTAACCACCACACCAAATAGTGTCATAGTTACTATTCATGTTTTATAAAGATTCCTACAGGTTTTTCTTTTTTTCTTTTTGTTATTATGTGGCTTTATGTAAAACATGTTAGAGTTACACATTCCCATTTATCCTGAAAACAGTTTAGCTTCAAATACAAAAACTGGTAATCTTTCTTCTCCTCTTTGTATGTCAGATTATTGATATTATAATATATACACTTCTACATGGTTCATTACCCAAGTATTACAATTATGGATATTTACAATTCAGTTTTAAGCTTTCTACTAGAGTAAAGATTGCTTTTAAATCAAACAGTAAGTTATTAAAGAATTTTGAATTTGACCATATTGTGACATTTTATGGGTTAATGATTATCCAATCACTTAACTTCAAAGTACTTCCTCCAGACTGCCTGCCTGCCTTCCTTCATCTCTTTTTTCTTGTTTGATACAGGGTCTCACTGGTTGACTTAGAGAATACTATGTAGAGCAGGCTGGCCTCAAGCAGGCTGTGATATTCTTGCTTCAGCCTTCAGGGTTCTGGTATGAAAGGTATGCATCACCATACTTGGCCTTTCAGCATTTTTATAAGGCAGAACTGACTGGTTTTGTGCAAGAGTTGGTGCCAGCTGCTTTCTTTCTTGTTCATTTTGCCTCCTGGCCACCATGAAGTGACAAACACACTGTGATGATAGGCTAAACCTTATCACAAACACACTGTGTTAAGATTTGCACAATAGCAGTCTTATTTTGTGGGCAGTAGCTGGCTGCAAGGGAGGCCAATGTGGGTAATTTATGTTTTTATCATCTTGAGTACATCACTCATTTTCTCATTTTTTTAAAGGTGAAACTGATACTGTGTTACTAGTCATCACAGTGTATTGGTCACTGTTCTACACTACATGGACTGGGTATGAAAAAAGGAGTTATTTCATTCATAGTTTTAAATGCTGAAGGTATCATGATGGGTTGACATCAGGTGTGAAAAATTTAATGGTGTGAGAGAGAAATTGTTTGAAGACAGATGGGTAAGTAGGTAGATAGATAGATGACAGATAAATAGACGGATGGGTGGATTGATAGATATAGACAAGAGTGAGAGTAAGGAGGGACTAGTATTCCTCTTCCTTAACAGTTTTCTCTTACAGAGCCCAAGGTCCCTGTAGAGCAATGCTGACCTTCACCAGGCCACTGTCCCCAGTGGCCTCATAATGCTTTAGTAGGCTCTATTCCTCACAGTTTCTACGGCTTCCTAGTATTGTTGCATAAGGACAAAGCTTCCGGGACGTGAACCTTTGGTAGATATACTTAAACCATATCAGTCAGTGGTATAAAGTTTGTATTTAAACATATTTAAGTGAAATAGTAATTTAATTGATTTCAGACAAAGAGCAAAGAAACTACTTCGGATATTCAAAATCTAAACCATGAAGATTTATCTCTGTGTGACTTTGCTCTTCTGTGGTTTTGTAAGTTCTTTCATTCAAGTTGTCATTGCTCTTCAGGTCCCTGTACTACCTGTGAGTCTCCCTTGCAACCTCAGCTTTTCTATCCGTGCCCTATGGTTAGCTTTCCTTCTGATTTTCTGTCCTTCTAAGCCTCTGTAGCTGCATGTTCTTTCATAATGAGAGTATCTTGTCTGCTACCCGAAACCAGATGAAGTGTTTCATGGAGTCTGAACCATGGAAGGTATGATGGTCTCTATTGCTGTCCTAGGACAACAGGACAACAGTAGCACTTAACAGTCACTTTTTTTTAAAAACAATGTCCATTGCACTTTTGTTTCATATTGGACTTGGAATCAACTAGAATTCTCAGGTGTTTTTATTTTTATAAGAACAAGTTGAGTTTTCTTAGGACTGTAGTACCATTGGCTAAAAGACCCCAAATAAACAAGATACAAAATGTCAAACTTACCATTAAATTTCACTTTGATTTTTGCCTATTCAGATATGTTTGGATTTTTACTTTCTCTTTTGATTTATCATCTATTTTCCTAGCACTATGCTAAAAGTTAAAAATGCTTACTATGATTTTATACAAGTAATTGGCTTAGAAAAAAAATAAACAGAAAAAAGCCAAAGGCTGAACTTTTCTGTTTCTCATTAGAGGGTCCCTTTGGGCTCACATCAAGCCTTTGAACAAGGTAAAAAAAAAAAGTGCCTTTATATTTACAGGTGTAAAAAAAAAAAACCCAACAGTTCACTTCTAATGTGTTTGTCTTTGTAAGTAGTTTGACATTTCTCCCTTACCACTTTTAATATTGTTTATTTTCTTTGTGTTTTAACATCACAACTATAATACCCCATGGAAAGACTTTTCTGTGATCATGTCTGTATAATGTTCTAAGCGATTCTGTATTTAGAAGTTTGCTCACTAATCCCTTTATTGGAAACTGGTCATCTAAGAGTATATATCTATAAACAATTACTTAATTTTTAGTCTTTAAGAATTTGTTCTTGTTTGTCATGACTTTACAAGACTTTATAACTAGGTGGTATCTGTTAAAATTCTAAAATACAACTTCTAACAAAGGACCCTAATAGTATTTTTAAGATGCTAGGACATCACCCATAGGACAAACAAAACAAACTAATGCTTGACCTAATAGTTATTCATTTTACATCTCTTAATCGCTTAGCACTGACTAAAAAAGGTTTATGGGAATGGACTCCTTGATGTCTGTCACATACACCCAGATATACATGAGCTTAAATCAGATGGAAGAGTATACATCTCATCCTGACAATGAAGAACAATGTAGATAAAAACACTAGGTGATTATCAATGATGCCTTCAGAGATATTGTTTAGAGATAAGGAAAGAAGCTGCCAAAATTAAAATGAGGAAACATCCTGGATGGCAGTGCTTGCCTGTAATCCAGCACTTGGGCTGTTGACACAGGAGGATGATGAGTTTGAGACCAACCTGGGCTTCACAGAAATACTTGCTATCTTAGTTAGGATTTCTATTGCTGTGAAGAGACACCGTGGCTCCTATAAAGGAGAACATTTAATTGAGGTGGCTCACTTATAGTTCAGTGGTTCACTGCATATCATCATGGTGGGACATAGCAGCATTCAGGTAGACATGGTGCTGGAGAGGTAGCTAAGAGACCTACATCTTGCAGGTAATAGGAAGTGGTCTGTGACACTGGGGGGTGGTGGTGGCATCGAGCATTTTGTGAGACCTCAAAGCCCATTTTCATAGTGATACACTTCCCCCAACGATACCATATTTCTAAATAGTGTCACTCCCTTTGGGGGCCATTTTCTTTCAAACTATCACTCTTGCCTCAAACCAACAACAGGAAAGAGTTGTTTACACCAGCCCTTCTGAAAGAAGCTAAAGTTAACAATTCTGGAGAAAGGGATTTTGTGCCCAGTTGCTTGAAACTAACTGAATTGTTCTCCTTGGTTCCCACTTCTATTATATTTTTTCAGACACAGAGACATTCTACCTCAAGATTAGGATGTTTAAACAGAGTGAGAAATATAACCATTTCAAATGTTCCACAGAGACCGTGTGTCCCTTCCTTTGGCTATTAGAGATTGAGATGATATACCCAAGGGATTGCTTAGAGAAGGAAAGGATAAGGTCCTGAGTACAACTAGAGGGGAGCTTGTGTCAAGGAGAAATGTTTTCAGCTGGTCAGGTGACCTTGCTGGAGATTGGAGCTGAGACAGTGCTGGTGGGTAGGGCCACAGCATGCTACTTACTTATGAACACCCTCACTTTCTGTGAAAACCTTCATGGTGGGGTTTTTAAGACTGACGTGGTGGGTTACCAGATCTCTTTGCCTCTCTCCTTGTAGAAGGTGTCAGCATGAAAACACAGCTCTTACCCCAAAGTGTATATGATACACTTCAGCCAGTTATGAGTTTATTCTTCAGCCAGTTATGAGTGACCTCCGATCTGGAACACAGATTCCCGCTCATCAAAATACTGAGTTCCAGCATGGTGATAGCTTTGTAGGTGGAGTTTTCCTGTCCTGGGATCTGCTTCCAAATAACAGACATAGAGGCGTAACATTACTTATAAATGCTCAGATGATAGCTCAGGCTTGTTGCTAGCTAACTCTTACACTTAAATTAACCCTTATCTCTTATTTTCCCTCCGCTCATAGGTCATGGCTTGTTACCTCATTTTCTACATGTCCTGCCCCCTTGGTGGCTGGCTGGCATCTCTTCTGAGTCTGCCCTTCCTCCTCCCAGAGTCCTATGTGTCTGGCTGTCTTACCTATACTTTCTGTTTGGCTACCAGCCTGTCAGCTTTTTTTAAAAAAAAAAAAACAGTGAGAGTGATACATATTCACAGTGTATAGAAGGATTATTTCACAGCACAGTTTCATGACATTTTGTAGTTATGAAAGCAAGTCATAGATAGGACACTGTAGGATCACATTGGTAGAAACTTCAGGAAAGCAGGTAACAGATGATCAGGGAATCTGTGCTGTATGTTTCAGATTCTGTGTGATTTTTTTTTTTTTAAACTTTTGGTAGAAGCTGGGATGCTTATTCAATACATATCAACAGGTTTCAGGGGATGATCACAAGAATGCCTGGTCAGACAGAGGGGAACAATGAAAAGCTATTAACAAAGGGATTGAAGAAAGCCCTAGATAATTTGTCTATGGATCTGAAACATTCCAACTTTCCATAATCATAAAATTCCCATAATTAGCCTTGTAGAATCTTTAACATAGATGTGACTGTTTTTATTTATTTATATTTTGGGTGGTGGCAAGTTTACAAAAGATATTAGTTATTTGGGGCTGTTCTCCTTATACAGTGTTTATGTCAACCTTATATAGAGTCAGAGCACATGCTAACGTGCTGTGTAAAGGTTAATCTCCAATGTTACGCTTATGGCTAAAGAAGCTCCATTTTATGCTAGCCATTTGTCTTGGTACTCACCAGGTATTTGTCTTTGACTCTACCCCCTGTAAGATAAATTCCTATTCCTAGTAATCCTGACAGAGTGACCCCACCCAAAATTGTACAGACATGACTATCTATTTGTCATGATATGCTTTTTCTGCTTTTGTAACTTGCTTATGCAGATAATCAAAGATTGTTTTGTATTGCCTTAATCAATTAACTTGATAGAACAGAACAGTTTTTGCTTGGTTTCATAGATAAGGAAGGTCTTTGGGTGGTTTTCCCTTTAAAAGTTCTTACTTGTACCCCCCCCCCACCTTAGCAATCTCAAATTTGTCTCAGAGATTGTTCATCCTGCTAGCAGCTAATCAATTAATCTTTTAATTACAATTGGATTGAGCCTCTGTTCTTTACCCAGGGGTCACAAACTCCATAATGTTATCTTTAGATACAGGCAAGACGAACCCATTCTTTCAGAATTGCAATGGGGTTAATTCTGTCTTCTCCAGATATGCATCTTGAATCTCTAACCTGTATATCTCAAGTGTGGCTATTGTATAGACAGAGCCCTTAAAGAGGCAGTTAAGGTTAAAATGGGATCAGCATGGTTAATTTTACTCCAGTGTGATCTACACCCTTATAAGAGTTTTAGATATGGAAAATACATAGCCAGAGTAAACAAATGAGAAAGCAGCATCGGCTTGTCAAGAAGAAAGGAATAAGAAGAAAACAACTATGACAAGACAACACTGTCCTGCATTTCCAGTCTCTAAAGTTTTGGGGAAGTAAACTGTAATTTAAGCTACTTAGTTGGTAGTAGTTTGTTACAGTAGTCCTAGCAAACTAACACATGTGTCATGCTCCATACTGGCCTTGTCCAAGAGCAGGAATTTGTAAGATCAAGGGACTTGTTCAATTCAGAATTAACCCCTATTGGTGCTTATGCCAGCCTGCAATTATACTCCTTTTTGGACTGTAATAAAAAGACCATGAGTCCACAGGGTTTGAACTGACTTTTTGGTTAGTTCTACTGAAGGCAGATCTGTCCAACAACTCTATCTACATCTGTAGTTTTATGAGTCCCACACACAAATGTTATGAGACAAGAATGGACCAAGGATAGAAAAGAAAGTGATCTGAGAAGGGTGAATGAAGGCAGGAAAAAGAATACAGTTATCTTAAGGTTCTGATGTGGAACTCTGATGAACCAGAGAACTCTGAATTTCACTCATCCTCCTAGGTCCTGGTGAAGGCATTATCTCAAGGCAATAGAGTAGAATGAGCAAAGGTCCTTCCTCAACCTTTTTAATGCTATAAAATTATTGTGATGCTACATCATAACTATAATTTTGCTTCTTTTATGATCATAATGTAAATATCTGATATGCAGGATATCTATCATGACCCACATGTTGAGAACCAATGCTTTAGAGGCTCATGAGCTTGATTTACAACTTGTAAGTTCTTAATTATACATTATCTTTGTAGGCCTTTATTTAATTTTTTTATTCCAAGTTCTATATGTGTTATGGGTGGTCCTGGTTACTGTGAATTTATAAAATTCTTCTTTTTGTAACTAGAAGTATATACAAGCTGGGTCTGTAGTTTTTAATCTATAGTATAATAAACTAATTGATTCCATCTTAGCCTATTTCAAGTTTGAGGAGAGGTATTACAAGTTTGGTCAGGGATACCGTGACAAGAAGGAATCCAGAGTTTGGGAAAGGAAGCATTGATTACTTATGCAGGTATCCGTAAGTAATCAATTCCATTATTTGTTAATAGATTTAAGGCCCAGTGCTAGCTCTTACTTTACATTTTGTGCAAAGGCAGGATGAAAACCTGAGGAAGCTTACTTCAATTTATTTACTTAAAATGTGAATAATCAATAAGGCATAAATAGCTGCATTTATTTCTCCCTGGTGCACAGTTCAGTCCTTTGGTTGATTATGAAGTATTAAATTGTCTTGTTTGGATGCCTTGGGAACAACTGGATGCCATCAATGATTAGTGAGTCTAGACTAGTCTAGTGTATTTGTTGTCCTTTATAAGGAATTTTAGACAGCCTTACATAGCATGCCACTCCCCTGTATGATTTATATTATATATTAAAATGCATGTTTTTTCTGAAGCTTAAAGCATTGACATTTTGTGGGTGTCTTTTCTTTCATTATAAACCCTTTCTGAATGCTGAGATGACTGCTAAATTAGTCATTATTTTATTTTCATAGACTTTTTTTGAAAGTTCCACAGACTTCTTTGCAGTCTCTGCTATTTTATTTTTTAACAGAAAATAAAAGGAAATTAAATATGAACCACAGTGCACTTCACCAAAGTACATGTTACTATTACAGACTGAATGAATAAATACACACACCAATGTCTCCGGGCATAGCCTGTCCAGTGACTTTGGTTAATTTGATTTCACATATTCTCTCTCTGCCAAATCAGATTTAGTTTTTTTTTTCTGTTAGAAAGCATTGCTTCTACCATAATAAGTTCTTTACTAGATAAACATCTGATAGTAGAAAAATGAGCAATTGCAGGGAACAATTAATACTTGGCAAGTAGATGGGTGAGTGTCAATTGCTCAGGAGAAAATGATTGCATATGATATAGTACACTCACTTGTGGAGGTAGGAACTGCTAATACCCTCTATTTGGAGATTCCATTATTGCATTTAGGGAGACATTTTTTAGGTCTGTGATACTTTTCTTCCTCTATATTGAATTTCATGTGGATTTATGACCCAAAATTCCTACTTAAAATGGACTGCTACTCCCATATGTTGAGATCCATAGAACTTCCTCAAGAAATATGTGCACACATAAACATGTATAACTTTTACAATATTCTTTTGGGGAATTTATAGGACAGTAAGAGTAAGAATGACTGAGGCAAGGATGGAAAAGATATACAAAGAAGATTCAGGTGCGATAAGCTGAAAACAGGGAAGGAAAAATTTTAAGGTTTAATGAGCTCAGTGTTTAGATTGTCAACTGGGAAATGCTTGCTTTTAGTTATACAATGTCTTTGGTAGTTCTTTAAAAAAAAAGACTTACTCAAGATTAACTGCAAAGATAAAAGCAAGGGGAAAGTTGGTCATGCACAAAGACAAATCATACAAAATCAAGCAATCACATTTAGAAAATTTATCTTTGAGACGTATAATGGGGCAAGTGAAAAGATCTATACAAAACTTTCAGTTTTTTCTAACAATTTCAGTGGTATTTACAACAGTGGAATATGCAGCTGAGAATAGAATATGTTAAATGTGGATTTTAGCTCTGAAAAACTCTACTATGCAACTATGAAAAATAACTTGGTGTGCCAGCGCTTTTCAAATGTTAATGTACACGTGACTCAATGATATCTCAGCAAATATTTAATGATTGCTTCTTGGAAACAAGCTTGAAGTTCAGTGTTTGATCATTTCTATGACATCAACACTTCACCATAGATAGTTTCATCTCCCAATGTAATGCTACTGAAGACAAAGTTGAGAGGAATGCTCACAATTCACTCTTAAGATGTCAACCAGTGCTGGGACATTATAAATCATGGTGGGGGTATCTTGTTTAAATGGATTTTTGTTCACTAGGTCTGAGATGAAGCCTGAGAATTTTTATGTCTGAGAACCTCTTAGGTCTGTTGTGGCTGATCTGGGTACAACCAGAGCAAGACTATTGCATAGTATCTGTTGAAAAAGGGAAAATGAACTTCTATAGAAAATAATCCAAGCTATAAAATTGTCATAACAATATATATTATAAATGTGTTGTACCATATATTATGTTCATATCCACAGCATACCTTCATGGATAGTGAGTTGATATAAGCATAATTTGTAGCAGTGGAATCACAGCAAAACTATTTGTTTTCACTTTTAAAATGAAGAGAGTAGTCCTTCTCAAGGTTAGCTTAAAAATGAGCTAAGTTACAAAGCACAATCTTGATTTAGAAGAGTAGGGCATACATTTCTAATAGTGGAAACTCCAAACTTAATTTAAAATTGCATCTTTAGGGATATAGATGGTCTCACAACTGCCTTCTCTTTCTCTGCATCTTGCAAGCCCCGACTTCTGTTCTTTCTGTAGTTGGCGTAGGTGAGTTGGAGAAGGGAATGCAAGGGCATATGGAACTTGTTTGAACTACTTAGAAGAGCCATAATCTCATTTAGGTCCCTCATGACTGATGGATGACTGATTCATGACTTTTTGTATATACCACCTTTAGAACTTCATTTCTTGGATTTCTTAACTATTATGCCTCAGTGTAGTGGTTTCAATTATAGTGTTTCCCATAGGCTCTAATAGTTGAATACTTGATCTCCAGTTAGTGTTGGTGCTTGGAGATGTGTAGGAGGTATGGCTTTGCTGGAGTTGCTGGAGGAAGTATGTAAAATGAGAGGCTGCTTTGAGAATCAAATCCTCTGTTATATTTGGCTTGCTCTCTCTGCTTCGTGTTTCCAGTTGAGTATATAAACTCTATTCTTCCTCTCCCATCTGCCATGACTGCTGACATGACTTCTGGCCATGATGAATTCCTATTCCTCTGGTAGTATAAGCCTAAATAAACCCGTTTATATGTTGCCCCAGTCGTTGTATTTCACCACCCCAATAGGAAGCAACAAATACTCTCAGCATATGAACACCACAAGAATTTCTTGTTATTATGATTCCTCCACCCTCTTAGAGATCCAAGACAATATCAGTCCAAGTAGTTACTTTCACGAGGAGCTTATTCATTTGTAGACCTGAGCAAGTCACCATGTTCAGGTCAAGTTCTGTACAACCCTGATTCCCTGGCTTTTCTTCAGGTATTTCAGGCTCTGGTGGGAGCTACTGGTAGAGCAGCTGTTAAAGCAAGGGCTCCCTGCCAAGACTTCTTTCAGCTATGGGGTCAGACAGTCCCATGCTTCCCCTTGGGTGTCAGTGGACATGCAGCAAGTCAGTGAGCCTCTTCCTAAACTTGCTTTTCGCAGTCTTCTTCTTCAGCTTGACTCTCTTCTTATTTTTTTGATGTCACAGAATTCTAAGGGCTTTGGAGGAAGCCATTAATCCTCCTCTACTATTTTTAAAAATATATACAGTTGAGTTAGGCTTATCTCTCTGGTATACAAGGTCAGTCAGGGACTGTGAAATGATGCAATAATGTTGGTAAATGATATGTCAAGCCTTTGTTAAGACCAGCCTTTGCTTAACTTATAAAAAGACATTCTATTCCCAGGTATTTGCCTCCTACCCCAAGAGCACAGAAAACGTTATAATGAATATTTTATGTAGTTTTTTCTTCCTTTCTTTTTTCTTCTTCCTTCTTTTCCTCTCATCAGATAGATGCAAGGGGAACCAGACTTCTCTCTTGAGGTTCTTAGTCTCATTAATAAAAGAATTGAAGAATGGACTAAAGAAGAAGCTCAAGGGTAATTTTATTAGAGTTTAAAAAGGAACACAGGGATAGCATCTTTTTGGAGAAGGAGAATGGAGGGGAGAAGAGAATAAAAAAAGCCACCATATGTAGGCTGGAGTAGAGGGCAGACACACAGCCAACAAGCAGCCACATGGTGGGAAGTGTGGCTTTAGAGAAAGAGTAAGCGGGTCCCAAAATGGAAATCCAAGCTGTTAAAGGGAAGTGGTAGAAAACAGTGGTAGAAAGAAGAAAAGGAGAAGTCAGGCTTTTCTGAACAATTGATAAAATGGACATACTTTTGAAGCTTCATGGCAGACTTTTGAAGCCACATGGCCATGGCCTGGTAAGCTTCTGTGGTAGAAGTGGGGATTCTGGGCAGAAAAACACAGGATCTCATTAAGCTACTAATTCTTCTGCTTCTCTTTAGCGTAGCTTAGGGTGAGTCTGCCTTCCCAGGGAATGCCATTTGGCTCAGTGTTGAATCTGACCTAACTGGAATGTTAGGTCACCCAGGCCAGAGATCCTATTCTTTTGACTAAAACGGTTTTTTTTTCTACTTCAATATATTCATTTATCCCTTCCCCATTAATCACTAGTTGAGACTGGGAGAAGAAATTGCAGCCCTCGATTTCAGCTTTTAGTGAGGGGGTACAAACAAAGAATGAAGAAACATAATGCAATATAGGAATTCTGGTGAGGACAAATGCTAGGAAATAAATAAATAAAAGCAGAGTAAAGAAATATAGTTTGATAGAGCAGTTGCTGTGTCAGATTGGAGTAATCAGTAAGTGTATCTTTGAGTAGAGCCCTCATAAAGGGAGGGAAAGACTAGACCAAAGAGTATTCCAGAGATCACTGAAGGCAATAGCCTGGAGGGGAATGTTATTGGTTTCTTTGATGAAGTGGGGAGAGGCGATAGAGAAATAGGTGGTGTGAAATATGAGAACATAAATGGTAAGATAATTGAAAAATAGGAAATATTCCGGAAGCCGAAGAAATGGCTCTGTGGTTAAGAAAATATTAAGGATTGGGTTCCAGTTATTATGAGAAACTGTTGAAGTATCCTTCTTAAGGGTGTGACATGTGGCTTTTATCTTTAAAATGTCATTCAATATTTATTTAGAACAAACCAATGGTAGCATAAATGAAATAAAAAAAAAAGACTAGGTTGTGACTGAGGAATTTTAGTAAAACATAATGGTAGACCATAGTAGATGGTGATAATTTTGATTGGTTAGTTTAACTTTGTTTGTTTGTTTATTTATTTATTTATTTTATGAGTATGAATATTTTGCCTGCATGTGTGTACCACATGTGTGTAGTGCTTGCAGAGGTCATAAGAGGATGTTAAAGCCTTTGGAACTGGACCTGCAGATAGTTGTTAGCTACCACATGGATCTGGGATGGGTATATTCCATTGGTTCTGTTTCATAACACAATAGTGTTTTTCCTCCTCAAACTCTTGTACCTCTATAAATGATACATTTACCCACTATCCCAAGACAAAAACAAAATCATCTTTGATTCTTTTCTTTATTTCACAGCATATTTCCAATCTATAATGAAGGTTTGTGAATCTACCATCCAAGTACATGCCAACCAGGATTGGAGAAATAACTGGCTCAGCAGTTATTCTTGGATTCGATTTGCCAGTATTTTATTGAGTATTTTTGCATCAACGTTCATAAGGGATATTGGTCTGTAGTTCTCTTTCTTAGTTGGGTCTTTGTGTGTTTTGGGTACCAAGGTAATTGTAGCCTTGTAAAAAGAGTTTGGCAATGAACCTTCTGCTTATATTGGGTAGAACAATTTGAGGAGTATTGGTATTAGCTGTTGTTTGAATTTCTGTAGAATTCTGGTAGAATTCTGCACTGAAGCCATCTGGCCCTGGACTTATTTTTTCGGTTGGGAGACTTTTGATGACTGCTTCTATTTCACTAGGGGTTATAGGTCTGTTTAAATTGATTATCTGTTCATGATTTAAATTTGGTAATTGATGTCTATCTAGAAAATTATCAATTTCCTTTAAATTTTTGAATTTTGTGGAGTACAGGTTTTCAAGGTATAACCTGAAGAGTCTCTGGATTTCTTCAGTGTCTGTTATTATGTCCCCCTTTTCATTTCTGATTTTGCTAATTTGCAAGTTCTCTCTCTGCAGTTTGTTAGTTTGGATAAAGGTTTGTCTATCTTGTTAATTTTGTTGAAGAACCAACTCTTTGTTACATTGATTATTTGTATTGTCTTCTTTGTTTCCACTTTAATGGTATTAGCCCTCAATTTGATTATTTCCTGGCATCTACTCCTTCCTGGTGAGTTTGCTTCCTTTTGTTCTAGAGTTTTCAATTCAACGTGATCCTTCTAAAATCAGGAACAAGACAAGGCTGTCCACTCTCTCCATACCTCTTCAATATTGTACTTGAAGTTTTAGCTAAGAGCAATAAAACAACAAAAGAAGATCAAGGGGATACCAATTGGAAAGGAAGAAGTCAAACTTTCACTATTTGCAGATGATTTGATAGTTTATATAAGTGATCCAAAAACTCTACTAGAGAACTCCTAGAGCTGATAAACACCTTCAGCAAAGTGGCAGGATACAAGATTAACTAAAAAAAAATCAGTAGCCCTATCTACTATATACAGATGATAAATGGGCTGAGAAAGAAGTCAGAGAAACATAATCCTTTACAATAGCCACAAACAACATTATATATCTTTGGGGCAATGCTAACCAAACAAGTGAAAGACCTGTATAGCAATAACTTTGAGTCTTTCAAGAAAGAAATTAAAGAAGTTACCAGAAAATGGAAAGACCTCCCATGCTCTTGAATAGGTAGGAGCAACATAGTAGAAATGACAGTCTTGTCAAAAGCAACCTACAGATTCAATGCAATCCCCACCAAAACCCCATCACAATTTTTCGCAGACCTTGAAAGAACAATACTCAACTTATGGAAAAAGCCCCAGGATAGCCAAAACAACCCTGTATAATAAAGGAACTTCCAGAGGCATCACCATCTCTGACTTCAAGCTCTGTTATAGAGCTATAGTCCTGAAAACAGCTTAGTATTAGCATAAAAATAGACAGGTACACCAATGAAATAGAATTGAAAACCCTGATATTAAACCATGCACCTATGAACACCTGATTTTTGATAAAGAAACTAAAATTATACAATGGAAAAAGAAAGCATCTTCAATAAATGGTGCTGGCATAAGTGGATGCTGGCATACACAAGACTATAGATAGACCCATATCTATTGCCATGCATAAAACTTAAGTCCAGATGGATCAAAGACCTCAACATAAATTCAGCCACACTGAACCTCTTAGAAGAGAAAGTGGTATGTGCCATTGAACAAATTGGTACAGGAGACCACTTCCTTAACATAACACCAGGAGTATAGACACTGAGATCCACAATTAATAAATGGGACCTCCGGAAGCTGAGAAGCTTCTGTGAGGCAAAGGACATAGTCAACAAGACAATATAGAAAGAACTCAAGAAGCTAGTCACCAAAACCACCAAATAATCCAATTAAAAAGTGGGGTACAGAACTGAATAGAGGAATCCAAAATGGCTGAAAGGCACCCAAGAAAGTGCTCAACATCCTTAGCTATCAGGGAAATGCAAATCAAAACAACTCTGAGATACAATCTTACTCTTGTCAGAATAACTAAAATAAAAAACACCAATGACAGTTTATGCTAGAGAGGATGTAGAGAGTGGGGAACACTCCTCCACTGCTGGTGGGAGTGCAAACTTGTACAGCCATTTTGGAGATCAGTATGTCGGTTCCTCAGGAAAATGGGAATCAGTTTACCACAGGACACAACAATTCCACTCTTAGGCATATACTCAAACGATGCACATTCATGCAACAATGACATCTGTTCAACTATGTCCGTAGCAGTATTATTTGTAATAGCTAGAATCTGGAAGCAACCTTGATGCCCCTCAACTGAAGAATGGATAAAGAAAATGTGGTACATTTACACAATGGAGTAGTACTCAGCAGAAAAAAAAAAGAACAATGGAATCTTGAAATCTGTAGGCAAATGGATGGAACTAGAAGAAACCATCGTGAGTGAGGTAACCAGACACAAAAAGATAAACATGGTATGTACTCACTCATATATGGATTTTAGACATAGAGCAAAAGATTACTAGCCTACAATTCACACTGCCAGAGAAGGCAGGAAACAAGGAGGACCCTAAGAGAGACATACATGGTCCCCCACAGAAGGGGAAAGGGACAAGATCTCCCAGGCAAATTGGGAGCGGGGGGGGGTAGGGAGTAGGGGAGAGGAAGTTAGGAGAAAGAAAAGGGGAGAAGAGGAGGGGAAAGGAGAACATGAGGGAGCAAGAAGATTGAGTCAGGGGAAGAATAGACAAGAGCAAGAAAAGAGATACCACAATACAGGGAGCCATTACGGGTTTTAAGAGAAATCTGGCACTAGGGAAATGTCCGGAGACCTACAAGGATGATCCCAACTAACAATCTAAGCAATATAGGAGAAGCTACCTTAAATGCCCTTCCCTGATAATGAGATTGATGACTACCTTAAATGCCATCCTAGAGTCTTCATCCAGTAGCTGATGGAAGCAGAAGCAGACACCCACAGCTAAACACTGAGCCAAACTCCTGGAATCCAGTTGCAGATAGAGAGAAGTGATGGGGGATAGGATGGGGTGGTCGGTGGGGACCATGGGTGGATGAGAGGGAGAGGGAACTGGGATTGATATGTAAAATAAGAAAGAAAGAAGGTCACCTCAGCACTCCCAACCCAGTTCTAAAAGCCTAGAAGTTACGGGTGTTGAGTCTATTTTAAAAGCCAAATGTATTGGAATCTGATATCAGAGAATGACAGCAGAAACTATCCCCAGATTCAGGTATGTACATTGGCTTCCTCCACTTATCTTCTGCTATTTGCTCAATTTACTTTTTTTTTGATGCTGCCAACTGATTGGATAGGGCTACTCAGATTGAGGGTGTGCTCTTCCCCAACTGTTTCACATGCCAAAACTTTTTTGAAAATAACCACACAGACAAGGAAATATACATTTGACTTCTCCTAGGCATCCCTTAATCTAGTTGACAACAGAGACCAGCCATTACAGTTATGTTTTAGGGTCTATTAAGATTTTGCTGTGCTACATATGTCAGTGTGGGCCATTGGATATGTGATTATGGATTGGAGAAGGATCTGTGTATGAACACTTGGATATTATAGTATATAGATACTATCTAAAGCATGAAATGATGTAGTGAGGACCAAAGTGAAAAAAAAAATGAAAGCAGTATTTCTGTACCGCATGCCTGCCCTCTCCAGCAAGGAAGACGTGACTCCGGGAAGATCTTCTTCATGCAGTTTTAATCAGGATCCTTGAAACATGTTCTTCTGACCCACAGGAGCCTGGGGGAACCTTGCACAGGCTTAAATCCCCTTGAGCTAACCAACCCCAGTGAGCTACATGGACCCTGCAGATAGGCTACTCTAATGCAGAAGCAGACAGGCTGAACAGACTTAACCAAATAAGAGCTTGTTTAGGCCAGAGAGCGCTCACCCTTGGAGAGGTGGAAGGCGGAAGCCAGTGCCATCTTTAAGGCGCAGCACTTCTCAGCTCTCTACATATTTCAATAGAGGATATGGACTTGAGGCAACTAGTCTTGCAAGTGTTTAGGTGGATAGAGCAAGAGGGAAACATTTAGGGTATCCTAGACATGATGAGTGAGATGCTGACTAAACTATGTTGGAAATTAAAAAGGGACAGGTAGGGATTTTAGGTAAGAAAAGTCCTCAGAGGTGATACTCAAAACACTGGTGGAAGGGACCGTCTGGTAGCTGCAACTGTTTCTGATGTGGCTCAGTGAGGTTAGCTGAGAAAATCCAGAAAGAATCAAGTGTCATAGCATGTAGAGCCTGATGGAAGATATGATCTGTCTCTGTGATGATTGGTGATTACTAATCTAAGAGACTGAAGGAAAGTAGGACAGCTTCTTGGAACTTTGGAAACACACACACACACACACACACACACACACACACACACACACACACACACGGAATGAGGGGGGGAGAGAGTGAAATAGACAGAGACAGACAGATACAGAGAGACAGAAAAAGGAAAGAAGCAGACAAAGGAGAGAGAGAGATGGAGACAGACAGAGGAGAGAGAGAAGAGGGAGGAGAGAGAGAGAGAGAGAGAGAGAGAGAGAGAGAGAGAGAGAGAGAGAGAGAGGAAGAAGAGAAAGACATTTTGTCAGACAAAGGCCCCTACTGATTAATAGTTACTTGCTTAATTAACTATCAGTCAGTAACCCTACTGCCGATTGCATTGGAATAGAACTATTAGTTATTGTGAGTTCTTTGTTATTCCATTGTCAGATGTAGAGGTAGGAAAGTTGTTCCCCATTCTCTTTACCTAGTTGTTTTATTTACTAAGCAGAAGCTTTTTAATTTCTTGGTATTAGAGGAAGAAGAAAAACACTAAGTTCAGGAGAAAGAGGAATACTTTTAAGAGCAAAGTCTTCTAGTGAGAAGAGAAGGACCCTGCATAGAAAGAACTTGGAAACAGGAATCCTGACAAGGGAGAGCCGGTTGATTTCTGTTGCAGGAAGAAAAAAGACATGCCTCCTGATTGTTTCAGATTTCTCAACGGATTACAATAAAACTCCACATTCTAAAAGTTAAGAAGTCTGGGAATTTATAAAATATTAATTTTTGAGGTAGAATGATGTGATGCAAATTTAGCAGTCATCTCAGAAACAGGCAGGATAAGACCCATTTACTTTGGATGCAGATGGAAAAAAAAGACATCGTGAGTCTGTAGAAAATGTAAAACAATCTATTAAACCAACTAAATATTGGCTTGCTTTTATGAACATAATGCATGAGTATACTAAGCAATGCCTATGATAAAATGTTCTGTTTTTAAAAGTACCTTTTACTGAAAGTTCTTAGCTAAACAGTTGTTGTAATTGTTCTTGAGCTTTACTAGAGCTGTACATATTTGAGTTCAATTTAATACACAAAAATGTACTACATTTCTAAATGTAGTTATAAATAAGTAGGGCCCTTTATGTGAAATTATTTTGGAGAACTGCTATTTGAAAATATTAACCTCTGGGTCCCAATAGTTAAATTAGTAGTTTAAAATGGGTAAGAATCTTTTGAACTGTCTCCAGGCAAATTCACAGCTATATAAAAATCATGTTTTTAAACAGTAGATTAGAAATAAAGGAAGATAGATCAATGATTGTGACAGTAACAGAACTGAAGTTATTTCAATTCTGTCACCCTTTGTAACCACTTGGACCAAGTAGCAACATTTAATATTTCTGATAGCAGAACAAAATTATAATTGCAAAGTTGTTATAATTTTGTTTGTGAATGTAATTTTTAGCTCATCACTAAAATATACTCATCCCTGACTGTGACTGTTACTGAACAGACTATTGTATTGGGAGCACTGTATGCTAAAATACAACCCATTCTCTGTGTCAATGAGAATTCCTGGAGAGGAGCTCTGTGTGCTAAGGCTGGTGGGCTCAGTAAAACTTCAGGGGATGTGGAGAGTTTGAAACATTACAAAATTACATTTTGTCTCAGGCTATCTCAAGCACCCCTAAAAGAGGCATTCCTTGCCTACTCTGTGCCATACCCAACAGCCTGATAAACAGATAAAAAGCTTTGGAATATATTAACCTAACAAAACCCTATTCTCTACCAATCAAAGGGCTAAGAATTTATCAGATGACACCCAAGGCCTGTTTGCCTGGCTGCAACCTGCTTTTCTGTGGTATCCACCCCAGTACTCTCAAGTTGTCTTATTTGTGACATTGTTCTGTTACTGTAAAACTTGGTGGGGAGAACAGGGAGGATGGGAGGGAGAGGGACCTGAGATTGGTATGTAGAATAAGATTGTTTTAAAAATAATAATAAAAGAAAATTTGGTAAAACTCCTTCCACATTGGAACCTGAAGTAACCTAGCTTTGTTCCTGGGTCTGGGTCACTGATATTTGCTCCAAAATAAATCATCTTTTATTTCCTGTAGTGAGATATCCACCCTGCCTGCACCACCATTGGGTGTGGACAAAGGTGCTGGAGGATGTGACCTGTGTGAGGCTAAGTCTGGAGTCCGGACCCCAGCCCCAGCTCGCTCTCTTGGTTCCCGTTGGGTCATGGAGAGCAGCCTGGGTGTGGATCATTGGAGTGGGAACTTGCAGGTCATTGGTTTCTCATGTAAGTGACTTCTCCCAGAATAAAACATATAACTGATGGGAGATGTCATTCTGTAAATATGTTTCTCATATTGGTAAATGAATAAAGCACTGTTAGCAAATAGGAAAGCAAGATAGGTGGGACTAGGAGACAAGGAGGATTCCGGAAGTAATAGGGAGGAGTTTCAAGATGTAGGACCTGGAGAGAAGAACGCTGTGCCCTCTCTCCAGTAAAATAAGACCACGTAGAGATGCTTAGATGAATAGAAATGGGTTAATATTTAAGACAGAGCGAGCCAATAAGAAACACTGGTAACAGGCTAACAGCTTTATATTTAATACAGCATCTCTGTGTGTGTTATTTGGGGCTGGCGCGGCCCCAAATAACTACTCATAACATATAACCCATATTTTAGCCTTGTCCCTGTATCTTGATCTGTACATCATCTATTCCCTTTGAGATGAGAACTGTGGTTGTGTGTAGTTTTGTGTGTGCATGTGTGTTGACAGCTATGTTCAGCATTGCTTGTCTCTTACCATCAATCTTAAGCAAGACCAGCCAGCATTTTTGTATGCTTACCTCAATACTTAACGTATTCAGATGTAGAGCCAAGCAATCTTCCCTCATTCTGAAAGCCTGAGATAGGTTATATTTATGTGATCCATAACATCTTTATCGAGATTAAACAGACATGTATTTTTGAGTGCTACAAGGAAAGAGGTAAAAACGTTTAATATATGTGATTAGCAAAGTGGATAAGTGGGATTTCAACCCAGTCTTTCTTAGTTCATGTTCAGTGACTCATTTATTACAGTAGACCAAAAAAAAAAAAATACATGACATGCAGAAATTAAGCAGTCATTTGTATTAGACTCACTGCAATCTACTTACTGCTGTGTTGAAATTATTTGCGTCCTCCCCAAGTCATACGCTAATACTTGCTATTGTCAATGTAAAAATTGCAGCTCTCATCTTAAAGGGAGTAAGAGGGAGCTTATTTTGGAGCCATTTTTAAAAAGCATGGCCCAGGAACACAGATTTAGGTTACTCCAAAGTCCATGTTCCAATGTGCAAGCAATTTCAAGAAGTGGTGTGTCTAAAATACATTGATGAGTGCATCAGAGAGGCAGGTACAGTGTGATGCAGGGAGCTTCTCTATAGGCTCAAGACGCCATCTCATGACAGTTTTAGCTTTTGGTGGAAGCTAGTGGTCTGCTCAGCTAATACATTCTAAAATCTTTTTACCACACTGCTGTCACATGCTGCCCCCAACCTAAATTATGTATTTCATTACAGCAGTATGAACAGACTCACGTGAGGAAAGTATACTCTGGTGGCCTTTGCATCTAGTGACATGAAGAATTCACAGAAAAGCAGAGCAAACAATGAGGATGATAGATTAGAAAAGACTTGTCTCTAGAAACATGGCTGCATTTTGCTTTGGCCAAAACTGGCAGCCTAATTCTAAGGTCAATATAAGGAATTTCCTTCTAATTTTAAAGCTCATTTAAAAAATTATTATTTTATTCTCAAAATTAAGACAATAAGGAATCATTCATAGTAGCATTTTGTTTCTATGGTAGAGCAGCTAGCTGTGCAGGAGGGCTAGAACTAGCCCAAGATAAGGTAACTAGCCCCTGGACCTGTAGCATTCCGACCTCTCCACAGTATGGTAGCTCTAATGAGTCAATCAGTCATGGGCTCAGGCTACTTTTCAATTTTTTTCATACTATCACCCCTAGTATGATAATGAGAGTGAAAGACCCCACTCAAGGCTAATAGCTTAAGGCCTGGCTTAGCAATGGTAACGCCATTTTGCAAGGCTTCCACATAAACAAGTAAAAGTACAGGACAAGGTCAGTACTCACAGGCTGCCACATCTGGCCTTGGGAGGGGAGCAGAGAGTTCGGAGAAAAACCCAAACATGAGTTAAGTCAGCTATTATCAGATCCCCAAACACGTAAGAGACTTGTCTTCGGATGACTCAACGCCTTATTTGAGCTGACCAATGGGACCCCTGTAACTATGCATCTCGCTTCTGTACCCATGCTTTTGCTACCCAGCCCTATAAAAGTCCCTCTCCCCAGCCTGTGGGGGCGCAAGTCCTCCGAGAGACTTTGTCGCCCACAGGTACCAGTGTATCTCAAATAAACCTCTTGCAGTTTGCATCTGCATCCATGGTCTCGGCTTGGTCTTTGGGTCCAGGGGTCTCTTCCTGGAGGGAAGTCCTCTTCGGGGGTCTTTCAAGAGACCAGGAGTTATATAGACTCCTTGTCAACAGACAGATAGGGAGAGGGGTCATGGCAAGGTATTAAAGGTGGTAAATTTCCAAGAGGTTGGCTTTTTTCCTAGCCCTGACATGACATGAAAAATGAGCCCTGTAGCTTAAAACAAAGGCTCCGTAGGCTTTCTCTCCCTTCAGCAGGCTCCTGCTGATAGACTGGCTCAGTAAGTTCAAGGCCTGATCACGACATGTTGTGTAACAAGTCGAGTAAAGTTCTGGGTAGGCGGACTTTTCTGCCTAGACTGCTGATCATTTCTGTCCCACAAGCTGCTCTACAAATAACTGCACAGGAACTTAGTATTAATTATAAAGGCTTGGCTGATAGCATAGGTTTGCTTTTTAGCTATCTCTTATAACTTTAATAACCAATTTCTATTAATCTATATTCTGTCCCAAGGCTCATTTACTTCATACCGTCTTCCGGTCCTGCTTGCTCTGTGTCTCATGGAGACTCCTCCAACTCCCCCCTTCTCCCCAGATTTTCTCTGCCCCCGAACTCTGCCTGGCCATTGTCCAATCAGCTTTTTATTAACAAAGAGAAGAATGTGTCTTCAGAGTGTACAGAAGGATTATTCCATAGTAGTTCTGGGCCAATCAACCATCCTAACTGTCTTCTAACTGAAGAATCCTAAGTTAGGGGAAGAAAACTCATCAAGACTTAAAACCCCAGCCCCTGAGCAGAAACTAGAGTTTCCAGCTCCTCAAGTCTCCACTCTGTTTGTAGGGGGCCTTTTTGTTTTTGTTTTTGTTGTTTTTTTTAATCTGTGTGCCTGCTACATGTGTGTGTTTCCTCACCTTCAATTACACTTTCCTTCAACTGCTGATTTTGACTGCTGTGCCTAAGCTTTCTCTGCTGCTATCTGTTGTTTCAGATTGTTCATGACTTTTAATTCTTTAACCAGCAGAGGAAACAAACTCTATCCAGACCCCAAGACGGTATCATTTTAAGGCCCACTAGACCATACCAATAATATTTTAAGATGTGACCTTTTGTGAGGTGATTGGGTCTTGACAGTCTCATTCTCATGAATGAGATTAGAGCCCTTAATTAGCAGGCTTCACAGTGTTAGTTAGGCCTTTTTTGTTACTGCAGGTTGTTCCTTCCCACCAGCTCCATCCCGCCTGCCGCCAGTCTGGGCCCACAGCTGCACCAGTCCCAAATAACACTCAGAGACTCTGTATTTGTGGGCTAGCTCTGCCTTAATTATTAACCCATTTCTACTTATCTAAGTATTTCCATGTGGTCGTCTTATCGGGGAGCCGCGGCAGGCGTCTTCCTTCCCGGGCTACATCTCGACTCCTCCCTACTACTTCCTCTTTCCTCTTCCTGGTCTCCTAGCCCCGCCTATCTTGTTTCCTATTGGCCACAGGACTTTATTAATCAGTATGAGAAACATATATACAGAATAACATCTCCCATCATCTCCTCTTTTCTGTCTGAAGTAAAAGAAGGGGTTTAACCTTAACATAGCAAAATATAACATACAATAGTTATCAAATAAGAATCACAATAAACAATATTTAGTCCATTAACATTTTGTAAGACTTAAAGAAAATATCATCTATCCTATCTTTGTGAGTCTAAAGTCCTATACATGTAACTTATCTTTAACCCTAACTAAGGAAAACTATAACCATAACTATATGTCTTCAACTCCATCAAAGACCACAGAAGGATAATTATATAAACTCTAGAAATAACAGAGACAACTCATTGTCTGGTCAGTCACTCGAAGTTCTTCTGTAATGTTCCATCTTCAGCCCATAGGCCATAGTGTGTGTCCAGACTCCTCAACAAGGCAGGAAACTTTTCTCTGTGTCCTGTAGACTGTCTGGCTGTCTGGCAGCCTCTTCCATGAAGCAGGAATCCTGTAGCAATGTCCATCTTGCATCAGCAGTCATCTTCTTGTGGGTCCTGCATGTTCAGTTTCTACAACATAAAGTCCAGAAGAGCAGTACCTTGCCCAAATGGCTAGTCTTGCCATATTAGAAGCAAACTCCATGTTTCTTCAATGTCCATCTTTCTTTCTGATGCAGGGGCAGTTGTGCCTCACTGTCAAGAAAATCCCTAAACCATTTTAAATGCCATATTCTGTAGGTCTTTGAAAGGTTTGAAGAAAGCCTATTCATCTCAAATATATCTCTGCATATCTAGAAATCCTAACTAACTTAACACCAAGTTTTAATTATCATAGGTAACTCTCTATAATCTGTATTAAATTATACATTACATTTTCCAATGAGCTATATAAACACAATACCTAAACAAGAGGAGAAATATACATATCACAAAATTGACCTTAAATCGTATCAATAAAAGAAAATCCATTCCAAAGCAAAGTATTCATATCTATACCATAATTCCCTTTTTACATTTAAAAAGATTGCTTCTGGTTATAGCCATTTACAACCAAGCCAATCCAAATGAAAACAAACATTTACAAACAATATTTGGGAATTTGGGCATTGTTCTTTCCAAACTACTTCCTGCTGGTAGAGGGCGCTGTCATGGGGGTCCAAAGAAGATGCAGAAATCTTGGCTGTAGTGGTCTGTAAGGTTGTAATGTTCCATTGACGTTGCTTCAGGGGGTCTTGCTTGATCAAACCACATAAGTCTGGAAAGAATCCACAGCTTTTCATTTTCTGTGGAAACAAAAATAGAAATCCTTTTCCCTAGTAACTTGTCCCTAGGCTTAAATTTTGGAGTCATAGCATTTTTAAAATATATAAATTGAATTAATTTATCAGCATTTCTTTTATCAGTAATTTTCTCAGCAATCAAATAATTTAAAGACAACAGAAGCACATATAATATCCAAAATCTGTGTTTTCCATCTTTACGTGGCTTTTTTTATTACTCTATTTATTCTACTTCTATTTTTACATATTTTGAGACAGGGTTTCTCTGTGTAACTTTTATCTGTCCTGGCATTCACTGCATACCAGGTGTGCTTTGAAATCACAGAGATCTGCTTGCCTCTGTCTGCCGAGTGCTGGGATTAATGGCGTGCACCACCATACCCATTTATTCTATTTCCTTTTTTAAACCATTGTATCCTGTTTCTCTCCCAAGCCAGCATATTTTTTAAAACACAGTGTAAACTTTCATTGCAGCTCTTGTACACACCAATGAATTGTTAGCAGAGCTCTTTAAAAGCAAAGTGGTTTTTTGACGCTTATGCTAATTTTGGAAATCTCCCTTAAAGGAGCCACGCAACTCTCTGTCTACAGCAAAACAAATCCAACCGAGAAAATGCTGCTACCAAGAAGTCTTGCTAGTCTCTGTTCTCTTATTTCTAAAAACTATTTTTTTAAGCTTTTGTTAATTTTAAGTGAAAGTTCTCAATCCTGCTTCTGACACCATTATGTTAGGGCAGGTTGTTCCTTCCTGCAGGCTCCATCCAGCCTGCTGCCAGTCTGGGCCCACAGCCGCTCCAGCCCCAAATAACACTCTGGGATTCTGTATTTGATACAATCCTGTTGGCCTGTTACCATTATTGTTTATGGGCTAGCTCTGCCTTAATTATTAACCCATTTCTAGTTATCTAAGTATTTCCACGTGGTCATCTTATCAGGGAGCCGCGGTGGGTGTCTTCCTTCCTCCCAGGGCTACATCTCGACTCCTCCCTACTACTTCCTCTTTCCTCCTCCTGGTCTCCTAGCCCCACCTATCTTGTTTTCTATTGGTTACAGGGCTTTATTAACCAGTATGAGAAACATATATACAGAATAACATCTCCCATCACTTTTCCTCTTCTGCTTTGTGTGAGTGAGTATAAGGACACTGTCTCTGAGGAACAGGGCTACATCAGATTTCAAGAATGCCACTGCTGGCCTTGGACTTTCCACCTCTAGAATTATGTGCAGTTTATTTTTTAAAATTAATTTTTAAATTTAAATTAAAAATAACCTTATTTTACATGCCAATGGCAGTTCCCTCTCCCTCCTGTCTCCCCATCTCCTCATCCCATGCCCCACTCCTCAGAGAGGGTGAGGCCTCCCATGGGGGATCATCGAAGTCCATCACATCATTTGGGGCAGGACCAGGGCCCTCCCCCTACATCTATGCTGAGAAAGTATCCCTCCATAGGAGCAATTGAGTCTTTCATTTATCAATTATGTTTTTTTTTTCCTTTTGGAGTTATTGTTCTTGCCGGGGCCTCTAGGAGGGGGTATGCCTTTCCAAAATGTTGAGTCAGGTCACACTATTGTAAAGAGGAGATTTTGGTTTATCTCCTTGTATCTGACACCACACTGCTGTCACATGCTGCCTCTAACCTAAATTATGTATTTCGTTAGAGCAGTACGAGCAGACTCAGGTTTGGAAAGTATGCTCTGGTGGCCTTTGCATCTAGTGACATGTAGAACTCACAGAAAAGCAGAGCGAGCAATGAGGATGATAGATTAAAAAAGACTTGTCTCTAGAAACATGGCTGCATCTTGCTTTGGCCAAAACTGGCAGCCTGTAATTCTGAGGTCAATATAAGAAATTTCCTTCTAATTTTAAAGCTCATTTAAATTGTTATTTTATTCTCAAAATTAAGACAATAAGGAATCATTCATAGTAGCATTTTGTTTCTATGTACTGGCATGTGCTATCTGGTGTCCTGCCTTTGCCCACATTTCAGACTAGCGGGCCTCTGATATCCACCAAACGTAGTTCAGAATGACCAGACAGCTCAACACCCTTATTGCAGTCATACCTGAGAAATCCCCTTTGCCATGAATTTTTTTTTTTTTCACAGACTTCTGGGATTAGACCGTGGACATATTTGGTGGTGTAGCTCTTCTTACAACTCAAAAGTGTTGGCTTCTCTGGGTCCAAGATGTTTATAATTCAAAACCCAGAGTGGGGGAAAGACGTAAGCAGTCCCTTCCCTCCAACCCTGCTGCCTGAAGGACACACAGCCTCTTTCTTGGTCTGGCCTCCACCCTGTGCTTGTAGCTTTCCGTGAGAGATGCCTCGTGGTCCTGGCATCTCTGACACCCTGGGATTGCTACTGTAAATCTTCATCTTCACAGCTTAGTGAAATAGACTCTCAGGGCTTCCTTGCAGAGACACATAGCCTAGTCTCAGAGGCCTCCAGGAACCTTGGTACCTGTCTCCATGCCCCATTCCTCCTTTATCTTTTATGCTTTATATGTCCACACCAGCATCAAGTTCTGCTAACCCTTAAAGATGTAGCCTGGATCTCCTGCACTGGCCTCCTTGTGCTCACCCTGAGAATGCACTTCTCTAGGTAACTGTTTTTAAATGGGAAATGTTCAATGTCACCAAGCTTAGGCTCTTTCACCTTCAACCCCATTTCCACAAGATGAATGGAGCCTTAGCAGGCATTATCTTGATCTCAGGGTGCCTTTACTGCTGCCCCAAGACAGAGCACTAATGTTCTTTGAACGTTTTGTTTTAGCTTTTTGAGCAAGCATTTCGTAGAGTTCAGATTGTCTCAGCTTTGCTGTGCAGTGAGGGCTGGTCTTGAATCCTGACCCTTCTCTCTCATCTTGCCCAGATTTGAGCCACCACTCTTGAGTTTTCTTTTTAATGGTGTCAGTGTCTTTGACAATTGCAACCGCTTTTCCACTTGCTTTGTATGTAGCTTTAGATTCATTGCTTCATTTTTCTACTCTATTTGTTGTTCTCCTACCAGGATAGGAGTAACGAGTAGTAACCATGCTACAAGCCTGAATGCTATCCTATATTTCCTTTGCCAAACAAATTAGTTAATTTCCATTTAATTCAGCTACACTCAAGTTCTCTGGATATGAGTAGAATATAGCCAGATTCTTTTTTTTCTGTATATACATAGTTTTTTTCTTTACTTGTTAAAACCAAACATGAAAAGAAAGTCGATTACTGTTATGACATAGCTACATTTTTTCCCCATTAAAATTTTTTAAATTTCATTTTACATTCCAACCACAGTACTCCCTCCCACCCCTCCTCCTACCCTCACTCATCTTCCCCTAGCCTACCCCCAGTCCACTCCTCCTCATGGGTAAGGACTCCCATGAGGAGTCAACATAGTCTGGCACAATAGGTTGGGGCAGGGCCAGGTCCCTCTCCCGTGCATTAAGACTGAGCACGGCATCCACCATAGCAAGCTAGCTCCTGTACCAAGTTTGTATCATGGTCCTACTGCCAGGGGCCCCTCTGATAGTCCAAGCTTCACAGCTGTCTCCCCCATATAGAGGGCCTAGTTTGGTCCTCTGGAGTCTCCACAGTTGTAGGTCTAGAATTCATGAGTTTCCACAAACTTGATTCAGCTGCCAGGAAGCAGAGTGATGAATTTTCCACTCTGCTCACTTTCTTATTTTTAATTGGTTTTGGACTCCAGCCCATGAACTGTGCTCACAGTTTTGAGGGTACATCTTCCCACCTCACTTAGCCCTAGGTCTGGATAGAGGTTTGTCTTCTTAGTGGTTATAGATCCTGCCAATACCAACCAATACCAACCATCATGGCGTCCTGCTTTTATTCAATTCTATGCTCAAATGAGAAGGAAAATGGAACTACTAGGAAGAGGAAAAATGTCAGGAATCAGGATTTGAGATATAGATTAAAATAACTTGTTTATCTGGATAAAAAGTTATTTCCAAGTATTCTATTATACTAATAGACAAATTTCCCATTGTTTTTTCATTACCAAGGAAGTGCAGAGGACATGAACTTCATATACATTTATGCAAATTGCATGAGGCCTATTCCCATACCAAAACACTTCTCAAAAGTGTGAGTAAATGACTGAAGTGAATTCTTTTTCTGAGTGTACGAAAACATGTATTTGGCTATTCAAGCATGGCTTTCGAATTATAGGAGATAGAAAAATTCTGTTTATTTGTGATTCATATGCCGTTTGCTGTTGCTAACATTGTACATGATAAGAATTTTAATAAAATCAGTTTATTTTGTCACACAATAAGCCACTGAAAACTTCAGCCCTGTTTGAGCCTGCTTTTCTTTTTTAAAGCTTGAGTAAGTTAGAAAATTTCTACACAGTTAAGACGAGATTCTAAATTACATTGTGATAATTTACAAACCCTACGTTTCCTTTGCCTAAGTCAATAATCTGGAAATGAACTTTCCCAAGATATTTTTATTAATATATTTCAGAGATGATAGTGAAGTGTGTTTTGGGTGACCTTCTGGAGGAACATGTGACTCTCTTCTGTGTTCTCTAAGACTTTAGCTGTCACCAGCCTATTGGACGGAAGAAGCACTGTCTCCGGAAGAACTCCAGCCTGCATACTTTGCCATAGTTTATGTCCTCTTTCCTGAATTTAATTTATCCAGATCTATCAATTTTGATCATGGTGCTCTCTTACAACTGTTAGATAATTCAGGCTTACAACTATCGAAAAGACAATGAAAAAACAAAACAAAACAAAACAAAAAACAAAGTCTTTTACTTTGTACCGGAGTAGATTCTAGAAGTATTGAAGAGATAAATATAGGAAGAAATAAACTCTAAAAAAATGTCAGGAAAGAATAGATGGATAATTATCTCAAGATGGGGACTTTCTAAAATAAAATAGATGAATAAATTCCTAAAAATAATTCAGAGACTATACATTGTCCAAATTTTGTCACACTATTTGAACATTAACACACATATAATTAAAATCAAAGTCTGATTACAAATAAAAAATGTAATAAATATGATATTAGGTTTTCTTAAAAAAAAAAAAGTTACCAGCTAAGCCAGGTGTAGTGGCACACACCTTTAAACCCAGCACTTGGGTGGTAGAGGCAGGCAGATCTCTGTGAGTTCCAGGATAGCCAGGGTTATGTAGTGAGACCATGTCTTGAAAAAAAAAAAAAAAAAACAAGCAAAGCAAAGCAAAGCAAAGCAAAACAAAACAAAATTACTCGTGTTGGGTATATAGAGGTATTTTGGATTTTTTTTTTTCTCCCCACAGAACTGAATTTGACTCTGATGATTTTTATTACTTTTTTTTACAGTTATTTTTATTTATCTTTAATTTCTGACTTCTGCTAACAGTTTAGTTTGCTATTTTTCATTTTTATAAAGAAAATTTAGATAACCTACTTTAAACATTATTTTCTAATACAGGATGTTATGGTAGGTCCCCTTCCCCCTCCCCACCCCCCCTACCTCTGCGCCGCTGGTCTGGTCCCGCCGCCATGCCAGCCCCCAATAACACGCATTGACTCTGTATTTGATACAATGCTGTTGGCCAGTTACTATTATTGTTTATAGGCTAGCTCTGTCTTAATGATTAACCCATTTCTACTTATTTAAGTATTTCCACGTGGTCATCTTATTAGAGAGTGGTGGGCCCACATCTGCTTTCTCCAGGCTCTACATGCTGACTCCTCCTTCCTACTTCCTCTTTCCTCCTTGTCTCCTAGTCCCTCCTATCTTGCTTTCCCATTGGCCAACAGGGCTTTATTCATTAACCAGAATGAGAAACATATTTACAGGATAACATCTCCCATCAACAGGAAACATTTTGTTTTTAATTTTAATTTTTTTGACTTTTTCAATATTGGGTTTCTCTATGTAGTCTTGGGAATCCTGTAATTCATTCTGTAGACCAGGTTGGTATAAAATTCAGTTACCAGCCTGTCTCTCCTTCCTGAGGGCTAGGATTAAAAGATGTGCACCATTACTGCCAATCTATGTCAACTCCTATAAAAGAAAAGATTTAATTGGAGCTTTTATGCAGTTTCAGAGATTTAGTATATGGCAGTGTCCTGACAACAACCAAAATGGATCATCTTATGGTCCTCATGGAGATCCTTAAGGTCAGGATACAGGCAGAGTTGGTATGAAGGTATCAGATTGTGGTATAAATTTGGGCCTCAGGCAGGATGCTCGTTGGGCCCTCTGGTGGTGGTGTATTCTCCTTATTCTGGGATGGACTGGCATTGACTCCACCATGAAGTAACCACTAGCACTGAACCCGAGATGACTGCTGGTATTGGACTTGAGGTGACAGCTGGTACTGTACTTGAGGTGACCAAAGTGGGACTTGAGGTGACAGCTAGTGTTGGACTTGAGGTGACATCTGGTATTGGAGTAGAGGTGACTGCTGACATTGGACTTGAGGTGATTGTTGAAATTGGAATTGAAGTAACTCCTGAAGTTGCAAATGATGTAACTGCTGGTGTTGCTCTTGGTGTTGGGGTGACTGCTGGTGTTGCTCTTGGTGTTGGGGTGGCTGCTGGTGTTGCTCTTGGTGTTGGGGTGACTGCTGGTGTTACTCTTGGTCTTGGGGTGGACTGCTGGTGTACTTGTTCCTGCGGTGGACTGCTGGTGTACTTGCTCCTGCGGAGTGTCACATTTGGCTCTCTTGCGTTTTGCTCGTTGGTTCTTGAACCAAACCAGAAGAACCGTGGGATCCAAGTTCATTTCTGACTCAATTTCTTTCTTGACACTGGAGTTTGGATATTGGTTCTTTACAAATGCCTTGTTCATTATATCTACTTGTTCCTGAGTGAATGTAGTTTGCCTCCTATATAGACCTCTCTGGTGCTTACTAATATTCTTGCAGAGGATATGGTTTCCATTCCCAGCATCCACCATCTTGAACAGCTCCAAACTGCCTTCAGAGAGTACAAGAGGATAACATCTTGATTCCAGCTGCTCCCAGGTACTTAGTTTGCTACAAGTAAGGGCCCAAAAAAATGTATTTCAGTTTGGCTCCTTAAACCCATCATGGTCCTCCTGCCTCAGCTTCCTGAGTGCTGGAATCTAACACAGATATTTGATGGCATTAATTTTATTCTAGTCACTATACAGATTTAGAAATCTTAAAAATTTAATATCCTAAATCTTTTTATTTTTCTTGCAGTTTCATCCTTGGCCAATGAAAGATAGATATATACATTTGTTTGTAAGTACTTAAAAAATTAAAGTATCCTTTTACTTGCTTAAAAATTTTAAATTTTATTATTTTGTATATGTTCACAATATATGTGTTTTCATGATGCATATATATTCAGGACACAAGTGTGTCCATGATATATGTTGTGTGTTTATGATATGTGTGTGTGTGCTCATAGTATATGTATTCATGCATGATGGTTGTGCATTCATGACTTGTGTGTGTTCATGATATATGTTTGTGTTTATATGTATGTTCGTGATGTATTTATGTGCATGTTTATGTTATGTGTTCCTGACATAGATGTGTGTATGTTTATGATATGTGTGTGTGCTCATGACACACTGTGTGTTCATGATATGTCTGTGGTCATTATATGTGTGTGTTCATGATCTACGTGTGGATGCATGCATTCCATATCACATGTTTGGAAGTCAAAGGTAAGTTTGTGGTGTGAGTTTTCTCTTTCATTTTTATTTGGTTGCCATTGATCAAAGTCAGTTTTCCATCCTTGCGTGATAAGTGCATTTACCTTCTGAACCATCTCACTAGCTTTTACTTGATTTTTGATTTAATTTAAGATTAAAACAATTATTTCAATAACTTAAAACTTATGAATCTAGTTTCCTTAGACTGTATCCTTTGACTCCCCCAAAAAGGTATGCTTTTTTCCCCAGGACTGGATTACTTTGTAGGTTTTACATGCTTACATGCTTGTTTTCTGAAAATTTACTAAGTAAATGGGGAGGGACACACATGGGGACAGTTGAGCTAAGTCACAGTAAGGAGATGAGTCTGGCTGTGCTTGACATGAAGCAAAGCCTCCAGCCACCACAGACCAGTCAGCAGGTCTCTGCTCATCTATAATTGTGGTCATGAGAAAGAATGGGTTTGTTTTATGCCACTGGGTTGATTTATTTTACAGCCATGCCTAACTCCTATAAATCGGTACCCTGACTTCCTTGTGAACTTTTATATGATGAGTCCTGGGGAGCTGAGCTATGGAGGGTGGAGCAGCAGCCATTAGTTTCAATATTTGCTGGCTTATCCATGAGATTTGTAATCTAAAAACGTAATGCAGCTGCTTCACTAACTCAAGGAGAGGTTCATAGTCCCTGTAGGAAATTTAGTTATAGATCTAGTGAAGAAAAGGAGGTTAGAAAATTTCTATAACCTTTCCCACTGTGCTGCCTGCTGGGACCCAGTGCTCAAACTCACTAGCCTATGGATGACATTTCACATTCAAACTACAACACTCTCCTTTGAGAACTGCCCATACGGTTTTCCTTACATGCATCGTAGACATATATTTTGCAATGTGTCTGATTTTTGTAGGGCTTGAGGCTAGCAAATTAATTTTTTGTTGATTTTTATTCCTTTGATGGTTATTATGAAGCCATGCTTGGAATTTAAATAAAAGATCAGGTTTGTCTTGTTGTGCTGCTAGGAAAGCCACTAGGAAGAGAGGCACTGTTTGTTCTATTTCTTTAGGCACTGAGCTAGAAAATTGAAGCAGTTTATTCAGACTTCTGCATTTAGAATAGTTCAGATTAATATAGTGCATACTTTTCATTTGAAACTGCTCAATATTTGTGATCCTTGGGGAATGTCTAGATATATTTATTTCTACCCTTAATGCTTTAAAAATAAAATTATATATGTATTTCATTGATAAGGTAACATTTAGATACACATACATGATTTTTGGAGTCAAGCTAAATAGCACGCATTATTTCTCTTTTTTGAGCCTGTCTTAACATAATGGTCACTAGTTTCATCAAGTATTCATTTCTCTATAAATATCATGGCTCAATTCTTCTTTATAGCTGAGTAAAATTCCATCATGTATGTATACCATGAAAAAAAATCCCCATTCATCTGTTGATGGACATCTAGGCTTTGTTCTGTCTTTGCAATTGTTAATAGTGCAGAAGTAAAGACAGAGGTACAAGTATTACAATAGTATTCTGGGACAGAGTCTTTCAGGAATATGCCTAGGAATGAGATACTAGATAAATGGCAGTTCTAGTTTTAGATTAAAAAAAATAATGTCCATAGTGATTAATCTCCTGATGGGTAGGACACGGGGTTCCTCTTTCTGGATACCCTTGAAACATTTGTTTTCTTGATGATGGTCAATCTGAGCAGGGAAAACATGGAGTCTCAAAGTAGTGTTACTTTGCATTTTGCCGATGGGTAATGATATCCAACACATTTTTATTTTTCTGTATTTTTTGGCCACACACACACACACACACACACACAAACCCCTACCTGTAATTTTTACTTTGAGAACTGTGTGGTTAATTCATTAGTTCACTTACTGACTGGCTGGGTTTCTTTTTGGATTTTTTTTTTAGTAGAACCTAGATATTTATCACATATTTGATGTTACTGTCAGGAGCACAGAAAGATGGATGGACTCATGCTGCCTGTATAGTTCACGACCTCAGTCCAGACAGTGGTACCACCCACAATGGACTGTGTCTTCCTAAATTAATTAGTGGTCAAGACAATCACTCACAGGCATGTGCACAGGCCAAACTGATAGAGATAATTTAGACTCTCGTGCCAGGTATTTTAAGTTTACAATAAAACCCAACTAGCAAAACTGTATTTGATGGCAAATATTTTCTTCTATTCTGTAGGCATTTTTTCTTCTTCTTCTTTTATTTTTTTAGCTCTCATGCCACTTCAGGTTGGCTTCAAATATGTTGTGTAGCTGAGATTGGCCTTGAACTCCTGACCCCTCCTGTTTTATCATCCAAAATAAAGAAGATTTAAAGGCATGTCTGCCAGAATCTTTTCAACCTCAAGTTAAAAACTGTTATTTACCAAGCTGTGTGTTATTTCCTATGCTATTGGAATCCTTTTCAGAGAAGGACTATGTCTTGAAGTAATTTGCCTGTTTTCCTGTAGCAGTTTCAGGATTTCAGATATTATGTTAAGGTCTTTCATCCATTTTAAATTTGTTGTGCAGGGTGGGACATACTGACCTGGTTTTAATCTTCTACGTGTTTCCTCAGTACCATGTATTGAAGAGTTGCCTTTCCCCACTTTGTATGTTTTGGACACCTTGTCAAAGACTAGATGACTGTAACTGTGTGGATTTATTCTTATTCCTAGGCCCTCTCCTATCCTACTGGCTGCATGACTGACTTTGTACCAGTTGCTATGGGTCTACAGTATAATTTGAGATGAATCATTGTGATGTTTCCAGCATTGTTCTTTTTTCTCTTTTCTTTTTTATTGTTTAAACTTGTTTTGATTATTCATGGTATTTTATATTTTCATATGAATTTCAGGATTTTTTTCTAGTTCTGAGAAGAACACATGAGAATTTTGAGGGGACTGTGTTGTACTTGTAGATTTTTATTAAAATGTGGTCATGATACAACATAAATTTTGACTAGTTATGAACCTGGGAATTATTAATATCTTCTAGTGTTTTTTTCAATTTCTCTCTTCAGCTCCGCTCCATAAAAAGTTTTAAATTTATTTGTGTATGTGTATGTGTGTGTGTAGCAATTCTGCATGGATTTATGTTTTTGGTTTCTCACTGCTATGGACATATTGAAAACCTGTAGATTTTTGTGTTGTTCTGCAAAAGCTGGTAAATAATTCTAATGTTTTTCTGGCATACTCTTGGTCCTTTTAAATATTGAATTGTCTTACTTGCAAATAGGAATCATTTCTTCCTTTCTGTTTGTGTCTCTCTTATTGATGTCTTTTGTCTTATTGCTTTCTCTATGAGTTTGAGCACTATGTGGAATAAAGGCAGAGTGGTTAGTGTTGGGGATATGAGTAAAAGTAGAGAAGTTGAAGTGAAGGGTTGTAACTGATACTTTATCAATCAAATGAAGTTTGGTTGGCTGATTGAGATCAGGATAAATGTTTATCATAGACAAGGAAATGATTTAGTTTGATTCTACACTTGGCTGTAAATTTGATACATTTGGAAAGTTTGGAAAGAGGGACTTTTTTTTTTTTTTTTTTCTATGATAGGGTTTTTCTGTGTAGCTCTGTCTGTTCTGGAACTTGTTTTATAGGCCATGTTAGCCTAGACCTCATAGAGAACCTACTGCTTCTGTCTCTTGGGTGCTGGGATTAAAGACATGCACTACCACCTCCTGTCAAGGAACCTTTAATTGAAGAGTTTTCTCCTTAGATTAGCCTGTGGGCATGTCTGAGGGGGAATTTTCTTGTTTGACAATAACTTGTAAGATGAAACAATCTCTTTCTTCCCCAAGTTGCTTTGGATCATATTTTTATCAAAGTAATAGAAAGCAGCTGGAGCTCTTGGGGTGGAGATTCAGACCTAGATTTCAATAACTATTACAGCTAAAAAACCAAATGTGAGAACTCAGAAACCACAATCTACTTTTGTAAGTCTCTCCTCACTGTTTCTGTTCACTCCATTCTTACCATGTCTGTAATTTTTCTTTTATTGGTCTCTCTCAATGACTACAGTTCACTTTACTTTTTCCCTAGTCAGGGTCAATATAGATTCTGTTGGTTTGTCTGCTTTGCTTTTAACTAATTAGAGAACTAAGTGTTAGGGCAGGTTCCTCCCTGCCGGCCTCCCGATCCTGCCGCCAGTCCCGCAGCCACGTGTGCCCCAAATAACACTCAGAGACTCTGTATTTGATACAATCCTGTTGGCCAGTTACCATTATTGTTTATGGGCTAGCTTAGTCTTAATTATTAACCCATTTCTACTTATCTAAGTATTTCCACGTGGTCGTCATGCCAGGGAGCCATGGCATGCGTCTTGCTTCTTCCCTTGGCTACATCTCGACACTTCCTACTACTTCCTCTTTCCTCCTCCTAGCCTCCTAGCCCCGCCTATCTTGTTTCCTATTGGCCACAGGGCTTTATTAACCAGTATGAGAAACATATATACAGAATAACATCTCCCATCATCTCCTCTTTTCTGTCTAAAATAAAAGAAGGGTTTTAACCTTAACATAGCAAAATACAACATACAACAGTTATCAAATAAGAATCACAGTTAACAATATTTAGTCCATAAACATTTTGTAAGAATTAAAGAAAATATCATCTATCGTATCTTTGGGAGTCTAAAATTCTATATGTAACTTATCCTTAATCCTAACTAAGGAAAACTATAACCATAACTATCTCTCTTCAACTCCTTCAAAGACCACAGAAGGATAATATATAAAGTCTAGAAATGACAGAGACAACTCATTGCCTGGTCAGTTACCCGAAGTTCTTCTTAATGTTCCATCTTCAGCCCATAGGCCATAGTGTGTCTCCAGACTCCTCAACAAAGCAGGAAACTTTAAATTGTCCACCTGTAATGGCAGTTTGTCATTCATTTTTCTCTGTGTCCTGTAGACTGTCTGGCTGTCTGGCAGCCTCTTCCATGAAGCAGGAATCCTGTAGCAATGTCCATCTTGAATCAGCAGTCACCTTTTTGTGGGTCCTGCATGTCCAGTTTCTACAACATAAAGTCAAACAGTCCAGAAGAGCAGTACCTTGCCCAAATGGCTAGTCTTGCCATATTAGAAACAAACTCCATAATGTGTTTCTTCGATGTCCATCTTCCTTTCTTTTGTAGGTGGTGATACCAGGAGTAGTTGTGCCTCCCTGTCAAGAAAATCCCTAAACCATTTTAAATGCCATATTCTGTAGGTCTTTGAAAGGTTTGAAGAATGCCTATTCATCTCAAATACATCTCTGCATATCTAGAAATCCTAACTTAACTCCAAGTTTTAATTATCATAGGTAACTCTCTATAATCTGTATTAAATTATATATTACATTTTCCAATGAGCTATATAAACATAATACCTAAACAAGAGGAGAAATATACATATCACAAAATTGACCTTAAATTGTATCAATAAAAGAAAATCCATTCCGAAGCAAAGTATTCATTTCCATACCATAATTCCCCTTTTCCCTTTAAAAAGATTGCTTTTGGTTATAGCCATTTATAACCAAGCCCATTTAAATGAAAACAAACATTTATAAACAATATTTGGGAATTTGGGCATCGTTCTTTCCAAACTACTTCCTGCTGGTAGAGGGCACTGTCATGGGGGTCCAAAGAAGACGCAGAAATCTTGGCAGTAGTCTGCAAGGCTTTGTCTCAACTGCTTTGAATGTTGGATCATCTGGGGCATTGTTTCAGGGGTCTGGCTTGATCAAACCAAATAAGTCTGGAAAGGATCCATAGCTTTTCATTTTCTGTGGAAACAAAAATAGAAATCCTTTTCCCCAGTAGCTTGTCCTTAGGCTTAAATTTTGGAGTCAAAGCATTTTTAAAATATATATATTGAATTAATCCAGCAGCATTTTTTTTATCAGCAGTTGTTATTTTCTCAGCAATCAAATAATTTAAAGACAACAGAATCACATATAGTATCCAAAATTTCTCTGTGTTTTCCATCTTTACATGACTTTTTTATTACTCTTTTTCTTCTACTTCTATTTTTATATATTTTGAGACAGAGTTTCTCTGTGTAACTTTTATCTGTCCTGGAATTCATTGCATACCAGGTTTGCTTTGAAATCATAGAGATCTGCTTGCCTCTGTCTCCTGGGATTAATGGCGTGCACCACGATACCCATTCATTTTCTTTTCTTTTTTTCTTTTTTAAACCATTGTATCCTGTTTCTTTTTCTCTCCCAAGCCAGTGTATTTTTTAAAACACAGTGTAAACCTTCATTGCAGCTCTTGTACACACCAATGAATTGTTAGCAGAGCTCTTTAAAAGCAAGGTGGTTTTTGCCGCTTATGCTAATTTTGGAAACCTCCCTTAAAGGAGCCACACAGCTCTCTATCTACAGCAAAACAAATCCAACCGAGAAAATGCTGCTACTAAGAAGTCTTGCTAGTCTCTGTTCCTTTGTTTCTAAAATCCCTTTTTAAGCTTTTATTAGTTTTAAGTGAAAGTTCTTATAGCCACGTTGGGCGCCATCTGTAGCATGTATGTTTCCGCCAGCCCGCCAGTCTGGGCCCACAGCAGCTCCAGCCCTAAGTAACACTCTGAGACTCTGTATTTGATATAATCCTGTTGGCCAAATACCATTATTGTTTATGGGCTAGCTCTGCCTTAATTATTAACCCATTTCTACTTATCTAAGTATTTCCACGTGGTCATCTTATCGGGGACCCGCGGCGGGCGTCCTCCTTCCTCCCTCGGCTACATCTCGACACTTCCTACTACTTCCTCTTTCCTCCTCCTAGTCTCCTAGCCCCGCCTATCTTGTTTCCTATTGGCCACAGGGCTTTATTAACCAGTATGAGAAACATATATACAGAATAACATCTCCCATCAACTAAGAGTTTTAACTAGTTGTGTATTATGCTAGTGCAAGATGCCTAATTAACTACTTTATTTCACAATATCTCTTATAGCTGAACATAGTCTTTGGAATGGGTCTTAGACAATGGGACATGGGTTGTTTTAGTCACTGTTCTATTTCTGTGAAGAGACTCCATGACCAGGGCAACTTTTAAAGAAGAAAGTATTTAATTGAGGGCTTGCTTACAGTTTCAGAGATAGTTCATTATTATCATGGTGGCAAACATAGTCTGAGTGCTACATCCTGATCTGCAGGCCAAGAGAAAGAACTTGAACCAAGCATGGGCTTTTGAAACCTCAAAACCCACTCCTAGTGGCACATTTCCTTCATCAAAGAGGCACCTTCTAATCCTTCTCAAACAGTGTCACTCCTTGGAACCATTCTTATTCAAAATACCACATGGTAGAAGTGATACATGCCATTTTCAAGTACTGCTCACACAAGAGGAAATGTACACCCCCTACTTGTCTCTTTGCTTATGACTGGAGCTGGATAAGGAAGTGGAAAAGTCATCTGAGAAAATGAGGGTAAGGTGCTCCTTAAACAAGGATAAACAAGAGGGAAGCAGCCTGTGTTCCTGATCTCACAATGCCAATAGATTAAATTTGAGTGCTTTGATTACATTGGCATGTAATTGATAAACTTTTATCTGGCAACATTGATATTTTTATCTTTTGCTAATTTTAGTTATGCCTTCTCTTCTTTCAATGGCTAAAAAAGAAACTAAATAATTTTTGTTCTCCATGATAGTACGTTTATTATGGATGGTACTTAAAATAAGTTTTAAGGCAGGACCATGAGAGTAATGCAGTGAGGTGCATTGATAGGTCCCAAGTTTAGTTTGCAAGAAATATAACCCAAATGTGGGGGGGTGTCTAGGATCTGTGGTTACTGGCTAATATAGCCTTAGAGGAAGGTGAGTTAATTTTATTCTCCTGCAAAATTATACTACCATTTATAAACTTACATAGAACTAAACTCAAAGTTGTAAGTATCTATATGTAAGCATCTTTGGTGTTCTGATACATAAAACTGAGACAAAAAGGAACTTCATTATGTTGTTATAAGAATCCTAAGAGGTATTTTATGTAAACTTCTTGGCATAGTGTCAACAACATCATACCTACAAGCCAAATACAATTATCACCATAATTTGCTCATGATATTTATCTGATCTGCTCTACCACTAAGAAGAAGGGATCCTGATTAGGAAGCATATTTCCCAAGATTAATAAGATTAAAGGGTCTAGATGAATTATCCTGGATTTATTTCCAATGTCTATCATTTTCCAATTAGATGACTTTGTGACCTCTGTGCTTTCCACTTCTGGTATAGAAGCTAGAGATGATAGTAACAGTGTCTTCAATTTAGGGTAAAAATGAAGATAAAAGGTATTCACACATGCAAGTCATATACACTAGTGCCTGCCTTATAATGCATACCCCATCAGTATTGCCTATTATAATAGATAGAAATAGTTTTTGTTCTTCTTGGACACTTTGAAAACTTGAACAAATGTAAGACTGGTGACATTTATGATTTTATTTGTTGACATAGTTTCTTTTTAAAAATTGTGAAAAGAATACAGAATTACCCTGCTGACCTCTTATGATTAATACTCAGATGAGCATCAAGTAATAGGGCTAAGATTTATGTATCAGAATCATCAAGGTACCTTTAACTGTGACACAAAGATTTAAAACCTGGTGTGAATAGACATAGGGTATAGAGGGATGGTAGGTTAGGCAAAATCAACAACTATGTATCACAATGCCTAGAAATAGAAAGGGTCTTTTGTATTGCTCTACTACAAGTTGCCATAGTTTTCATCTGTGACATGTTTTCCTGCATTATAAACAAACAAAAAACAAACAATGACTGATGACTTGGATGAGTTAAGTTGTATGCTGTGGTCCTAAACTGGAGAATGAATGGAGGAAAAAGTTGGGGCAGCATTTGAGATCCAAGAGGAACAGCGCTGAGAAAGAAAGGGAGAGCTGGAGGTGAGCATCAAGACATTGGAAAGTACATGGCTAAGAGCAATGCCAGTTAGTGCTCAGCCATTCCAGAAAAACCCACCTGAAAAGTAAAAGTAGCAAAATAGAGCACAGTGAGAGTCTTACTACACACACACACACACACACACACACACACACACACACACACACGATTTAGACAGAAAGACGAAGGGTAGGCTGGACCAACTAGTACAACCGAAGACTGGGGGTATAAGGTAGTTTGTTTCCATCTCACAGTCTTGTCACTGCGTGACTGAAAACTGTGGGACGTAAGAGTTAAGTATAAGCAGGAAGTGCTTGTTGACTTAGCCACCTTTTTAGATTGCTCTTATGGTCACTTACTAGAGTGGACAGCACATGGAAGAGTAAGGATGGTCCAAACCCTGTTGGAGTATGCATGAGGATCTTGACATTGTCTAATGGCTACATGAGTATAAAGAATTATATGGGCCACATGGATACTTGGGATTCCCATTTGTCACTGCACAGAGAGCACTACAGTGAAGTGAATACTGATGGTAGATACCTATTGATCGACACAGATACTTAAAGTACTTTTAGTCAACTTTCTATCAGAGCAGCTACTGATTAAACTCACTTTTGGCTACTTAGTTATGCTATGTATTTTCCCATATTTAAGAATGTTTTATGAAAGAAGACATTTATTTAATACACGTCATGTATGACAAAGTCTTTTAGGTAAGGCACATATTGAAATTAATGGTGCCTGGCTGGAGAAATAGCACAGTGGTAGAGCATGTGCCTATCAAGTGTGAAGCATCAAGCTCAGTCCCTAATCTGACTGGGGGAACAAAGAAAAAAAAGCCAAATGCAAAATTGATAGTTTTATTTTCTGCTGTTCACTGTAGGAGACAAGACAAAAAAATTGTTAGAATATGATAAGCTACCTGGGTGGTGGTGGCTCATGCCTTTAATCCCAGCACAGAGGCAGGCTGATCTCTGTGAGTTTGAGGCCAGCATGGTCTACACAGAGAAACCCTGTCTTGAAAAGTCAGAGAGAGAGAGAGAGAGAGAGAGAGAGAGAGAGAGAGAGAGAGAGAGAGAGAGAGAGAGAGAGAAATGAGCTGGGTATTCTAACCCAGAAGTTTTCAAACTTAATGTGAGAGAAGGAAGGTAGATGTAGATCTTTCTGGCAGTTTGTTTGTTTGTTTTGAGGGGATGGAGGGATCAGAATACCATTTTTGTAAATATCTTAGCTAATTAGGAAACTGCTAATGAGTATAATCATTTGTAAGAAACACCTGGAAAGCATAAATCAACTAGAATCTTTCAGAAATACTAGAAAATAATCTCAAATAGGTAACCATTTTGCAAAGAAATAAAAACTAGAAGTAAAATATTTTATAAGTTTTAGGTTTTTTTTTTAATTTCTGGGGTGTGTGCTTGTGTGCATCATGGTATATTTGTGGAGGTCAGAGGAAAACTTCAGGCACCAGTTCTTGCCTTCCATCTTGTCTGAGACAGGCTTTCTTATTTGCAACCATGTACACAAACTTTGATGGCACATGAACTCACAGGGATCCTCCTTTCTCCACCTTCCATGTTACTGCTGGGGTGACAGATAAACACTACTATGTCTAGTTTAATGGTGTCTTAGTTTCTTTCCCTGTTGCTGTGATAAAACACTCTGACAGCCAGATATTGGTGGTGCACACCTTTAATCCCGACACTCGGGAGGCAGAGGCAGGCGATCTCTCTGAGTTCAAGGCCACCCTGGTCTATAGAATGAGTTCCAGGACAGGCTCTAAAGAAATACGAAAAAACCCTATCTTGAAAAACAAACAAACAAACAAACAAACAAACAAACAAACCCCCAAGAGAACAAACAACAAACAAACAAAACAAACAAAAATCACCCCCAACAAAACAAAAACAGAAAAACCAAAACCAACCAACCACACAAACAAAAAAACAACACTCTGATAAAAACATTTCTACAATCCAAGACTCCTTTCCCAAGGAAGTAGCCATGAAGATGTTTAATTATTTCACATTATCAAGAAACATGAAGCTAATGACCCTCAAGTTGGCAGGGGGCTCAGTGATAGATGATTCTGTATCACAAATTCTAATTTGTCTTAATAGTAAAAACCTGGAGTCAGATATAGGGGATTAATGCTGAAAGATCAGAGAAGCAGAGCAGCCAGACACTAGTTCTTACCTCTACCGAATCCTCAGACCAAAGGGATGATCCTGTGTCTACAAATCCTCAGACTGAATGGGCCTTCTTTTCTCTAGGAATCCTCAGACTGATTTGTCCTGTCTCCTCCTGCCTTATATCCCTCTCTGCCCAGACATATCACTCCTGTCTCCATCTCCTTAGTGCTGGGATTAAAGTCATGTGATCCCAAGTACTGTGATCAAAGGTATGAGCCCTGTTTCTCTTCTAGACTGATGAAATTTTGTGTAGCTCCCAGGGTGGGCTTGAACTCACAGAGGTCCATGTGCCTCTGTCTCCCAAATTCTGGGATTAAAGGTATGTGCCACCACTGCTGGGTCTCTATGGCTAACTGGTGTGACTAGCTCCACACTCTGATCTTCAGGCAAGCTTTATTTATTAGATCACAAGTAGAATATCAACACAGAACTCCTCCTCAACATTGACTGTACTCCCCCAGGCTTCCATTCTCAAGGTTCCAAAGATGGCTGCCACTCCTCAAGTTCTGCCTTCATACAAGGGTATTGCAGGCAGTAGAAAAGCACTGAATGGAAAATATATTTCTCCTTTCGTTAAAGAGGAAGCTAACTTCATTATCTTCTTTCCTTGTTTAGCTTTGTTGTCATCTGGTACATTTGAATGACAACAACTAAGAAAGTGACATGCATGCCCAAAGGTTCTTGATAGAAGAAACTGACAAGAATAGAGTTGATCCATCATGATTTCTTTTATTTGGGATAGATCTTAATTACAGTTCTTCTTCATTAATAAACATGGGGGAGATGACTACTGAGGACTAATTAGGTGTAACTGATGATACACCATAAGGATTAGGCTTGCCTATAAGTACTACAGACCCACAATAATTCTACTTAAACCAAAGACAAATGTAGTTCACATCTATAATGTTCAGATTAGGTAGTACAGGGGATCAGATTCCAGAATCCACTTTTCAGTGGAAAACGAGCCTCAAGGTGAAAAGTGAAAAATAGTGGTGAGCACGCTTGTACCATATGTAGTAGAATGAAAAAGGTCTGGAGGTGAGAAGGGGTCCAAATGGCACAGTCTGGTGGTCACTAGGGCTGGAGAAATGGCTCAGTAGTTAAGAGGACTCAGGTGGAGACATCATCAGCTACATCAGGAGCTCACAACTGCCTGTAACTCCAGTAGTGTCTGGACTCCTCCACTTCTGGATACACTCACCCTCTCCTACATACAATTAATACAAAGTGAATTGTTCTTAAAACTAGAAAAATGTTCCTTGAGGCTGCTTCTATTCTGATGGCTGGTAATTAAGTATGCAGCCCACTCCATCTGTTCTGGAGGCTGAGGAATGCTCTTTTCGGATTGTTGGCTACATGCCTGGATAAAAAGTAGTGCCTACTGGAATGGAAACCACAATGAAAATAGGAATGAATGCTATGCTACTGCAAAGTGGGATATTCACTTTGTCTGCTTCTGTGGCACTGACCACACCCATTGGGGGTGGAGCCAGGGGCGGAAGTGACCCATGGAAGTAGGTCTGAGGAGAAGCAGGGGAATGCTCTCTTGATGGCTGGACACGGAGAGAGAGAAGCATGAGGTTCCAACTGCTGGTGTTCATCTGTCTATGTTGTGAGTTATTTCTCCCTGAATAAACATCTATTTGGCCTATTTGTTTTTCCTGATCCTTATTAAACCACAACATCTTGTGTTAGAAGTGGGATTAACTGGCCAACAGGATTGTATCAAATACAGAGTCTCAGTGTGTTATTGGGGGCTGGCGTGGTGGCAGGTCCAGGGGCGGGCTGGCTGAAAACATACTCGTTACATACTGCTGATAGTGTCCACTAAGAATGAACTCAAAACAGTGTTCAAGATTATCATTGTTCCAAAATTGACATCATCTGGGATGTGTTTATTTGTATTCTTGTTATTTAAAAAGGTACTTTGTTGTGGCGCATGAAGGTTGTGATTGGCAACATCTTTTATGTTTTAAATTTATTTCTATTCTTTTTCTCACCTAGTGAGAAAAAGAAATAAAGAAAATATTAATGAGTGTCACTGGAGTTTGCTATTTGCTAGGCAATTTTTAGAAGATACCTTTTGGATCTGGCTTGATATCTCCCCTATTTCCAAAAAGACATGGAAAGAAGGAATGGTAAGTTTCTCAAGCACCTTAGCAATACAAGCCAGATTCCAATACGGCACACAACTGTCATGTGAAATACATTACTGTAGTGTAAACTGTGAGCAGATACCGTTCTTTTCAAAGTTTTAGTTTTTTCTCTTAATGGTTACTAGACGCTAGATACCAAGATTTTATCAAATGGATTTGTGCATGAAAAGCCATACCTCTTTATAAAAATGCTTCTATACAGATTACATTTTTATATCCATGCTTAGAGGTACAAAAGCAATCTAGGAATGTAATTGTTCTTGGTTGGGTCTGATTACATGGGCCATTGTAGAAACGCACCCAAATGTGAATACTACAATATTTCTGAAGGAAAAATAAAATCTTTCTTATTTGCTCATATAAGTAATACCACTAGGGTCTCTGTATTAATCCTGGATTTGTGAATTGAAGTCTAAAAGTCCAACTAGTCTCCTATAGAAAGAATCATTCTTGTAAGGACAGCTGTTTTATTACTAAAACCCACATCTACGTAGAATCCATTTTCAATCTCTCGGTCACTGTTCTTTGGTGGGATGCTTGCACCAAGGAGAAAAATGAGCTGTGTTTTATAATTTAGGCCTAGCAGTCATTCCTTTGTTTTTGGTGAACAGCTGTCTGAGGACCTGTGGTTGAAGGTTGCCTTCTAATGGACTTGATATCTACGCTCTAATACTGTGTGAGATGACCACGGTTTTATGAGTCTCTTAATGGCATCATTATTCCATGTCCCTAAGCAGCTGAGACCCTGCTGGTCACTGTAAAAAAAATGTTTTACGTCCTTGGTACCACATTTAAATAGGCTCTGATTTTATTTTTTGATGTTACAGATGGTGTTCATAAATAAGAATGTCATATGACCTGTAATAAAATTTGGACCTCTGCTTTCAAGTGATATTCGAGAGTATCTTTTTGTGCTATTGTTTTATATGATTTGATATTTACTCTATATTATATTTGTTCTATATGACTTTGTTTGCTTTTTTTTCCCCCCGAGATTCTGATACTTTGTCAGAATACTAACCATTTATATTCTACTGTGTGTAGCTTATTGTTTTGGGTACTTTAAAATATACCCCCAAACAATAAGATAGGATGTTTCTGTGTACATTCGTCCCTGCATCTGAAATAATTATGGGGGCTCTCATGGACACTTGTCCATTTTGTTTTACTCCCACTTTGGTACTCAAAGCTCCCACATCATGAGGCGGTGTCTGTCTCTCAGTAGAGAATGTGCCCTCCCAGATCCTTGCACACAAATGAAGTGGAGGTTCTAATTGTATCACTAGACCCAAGATAAATGATAAGTGGGTGTTTATTGGGGAACATTTATACAGAAAAATACAAAGAAGCACCTGAGTGTTTCTGTTCTTCCTACCTGATCCGCTGACCCAACAGAACACACAAAAGAAAGCCATACCTCTAGCTCCTCTCTTTCGGATTCGGGCTGCTTGAAGCCACACCCACAGGGATGTGACTGCCCTTTCAGGTCCACAGACCAGATGCCTACACACAAAGCCCTTGACACAGCTCTGATTAGCATCTGCACATCCCACATATAGGAGAGACCACTTAAAGTAAGTTCTATGAAGGTAAGTCAGCGGCCACAGGTGACATAAATAAGAGGTGTAATAGGAGAGTCCAGTACCAAGTGTTGTGCTGTTAGGGAATTTCTCTCTCTCTCTGTCTCTGTCTCTGTCTCTCTGTCTCTTTTTTCTTTTTTCATTTTTCTTTCTGCTTTTGGTTTTGTTTTGGTTTTCAAGGCAGGGTTTCTCTGTAGCTTTGGAGCCTGTCCTGGAACTGGCTCTTTAGACCAGGCAGGCCTGCCTCTACCTCCTGAGTGCTGGGACCAAAGGTGTGTGCCACCACTGCCCAGCTGTTAGGGAGTTTCTAAAAAGTGTTTGGACTCATAATAAGAATTTGGCAATGTTCCTTCTGTTTTATTTTGTGGAATAATTTGAGGTATATTGGTATTAGCTCTTCTTGAAGCTCTGGTAGAATTTTGCACTGAAACCATCTGGCCCTGGGTGCTTTTTTTTTTTTTTTTGGTTAGAAGACTCTTATTTTTCCTTTTCTTTTTTTCTCTTTTTCTTTTGTCTTTCTTAATTAATATGAGTATTCTTCAATTTCATTTCATCCCTGTTGTTCTTTTGCTATAACTGTTGCCTAAGAAACACAAACACGAGACTCAGTGCCCATGAGGAGTTTATTGGTAGGGTGGGGAGAAAGCAGGAGAGAGAGAGAGAGAGAGAGAGAGAGAGAGAGAGAGAGAGAGAGAGAGAGAGAGAGAGAGAGGGAGAGGCGTGCGTGCTTGGCGTGCTTGCTTTAAAAGGGAAACTTGCACATGTGTAACTGAGTTCCCTGCACAGGTAAGCAGGAAATGCATGAGCAGCCAGGTAAGCCATGAAGTAGAGATGACATGGCCATGAGCGTCCTGCCCATCGTCATGGGGCGGGGTCAGCAGACTTTTGGGTTCCAACAGTCCCATAAGTTTGGGTGTGTTGTGTATTAATTTTCATTGAATTCTAGGAAGTCTTTAATTCCTTTATTTCTTCCTTGACCCATTTGTAATTTAACAGAGAGTTGTTCAGTTTCCATGAGTTTGTATATTTTCTGTTGTTTCTATTGTTGAAATTTAGTTTTAATCAATGGAGGTCTGAAAGGATACAGGAAGTTATTTCAATTTTTTTATATTTGTTGAGACTTTGTGACCGAATATGTAATCAACTTTATAGAAGGTCCCAAGAGGTACTGAAAAGATGTTATATTATTTTGTGTTTAGGTGAAATGTTCTGTAGAAATCTGTTAGGTCCATTTAAGTAATAATATCTGTTAGTTCCATTATTTTTCTGTTTAGTTTCTGTTTCAACTACCTGCATATTGGTGACAGTGGAGTGTTGAAGTCTCCCACTATTAATGTGTGGGGTTTGATGTGTGATTTAAACTTTAGTAATGTTTCTTTTACAAATGTGGGTGCCCTTGCATTAAGAAAACCTGCAGAATCAATTAACCTGGGCTCCTAGGAGCTCATAGAGACTGAACTAACAACCAGGGAGCTTGCCTGGGCCCTCTGCATATGTGATAGTTGTGTCTTCTTGTGGGACTCCTAACAGTGGGAACAGGACCTCTCTCTGTCTCTTTTACTATCTTTTGGGACCCTATTCCTTATACTGGGTAGTTTTGCTCAGTCTTAATAAAAGGATAGGTGCATAGTCCTACTATTAACTTCATATGCCATGTTTTGTTGGTATCCATGGGAGGCCTGTTCTTTTCTGGATAGAAGTGGAGGAGGGGAGGGACTGAAGGGAGGTGTGGTGGGGAGGGACTGAGATAAAGTAAAATTTAGGCATTTTCCCAATGGCGATGTCTCTGTGACAGGTTCTTCTGTGATTCTGTGTTATTCAACATATCTAAGAGTATGAGACTTATTTTCTGTTATAACTAAAGATACTGACTTATATGAAACTAAAAATTATATTTAATAAGTAACAAAAAGTAAAAAGAATTTTGTGGACATTTGTATGATTCAATAGAATTAAGCAATAGATCATAGCCAGGCATAGTGGAGCACACCTGTAACCCAGAACAGGGAGATAAAGGCATGAGTTTCAGAATTTCAAGGCCAAGCTCTGCTATATATGGGATTTAAGGCTAATAATAGTCTACAGGAGACCTGTTTCAAGAATAAAATAAAAGCAAGGCCCTACAGGACAGTAAAGATGCATAGAAAAGGTCGATGCTGAGGTTACTCAACAAGTAATATGAGCTACTAATAAACAATAACCATGCAGGGCAGTGGTGGCTCACACCTTTAATTCCAGCACTCAGGAGGCAGAGGCAGATTGATCTCTGTGAGTTCCAGGCCAGCCTGGTCTACAGAGCAAGTGCCAGGATAAACTCCAAAGCTACATAGAGAAACCCTGTCTTGAAAAACCAAACCAACCAACCCAACCCAAACAAACAAACAAACAACCCCCCAAGCCCCACTTAAACAAACAAAACAATAGCTGTGGTATTAGGTACTGAGGTAAGAAACTGAGCATAAGTGAAACAGTCCTGCCCTCTTGATGCTTAAAGTCTAAGAAGGAAGCCATTCCCAGCCATTGCAACAGTTTGGCAAGGCTGCTGAGGTAAAGAGAGAGCATGATGAAATCCATATAATGGGCACTTACTTAGTCTAGATCTGTCAAGTAATGCATTCCAGAGGGCTGGCTTTAAAAATGTGGACAATGAACGCACCTGAGTGAACTTGTTAAGGTTAATAAGTGTGCAGGGAGAGGAAGCTTGGTGGCATTCTTACAATGAGACAAGGTATACATCTGGGATATGATACTATTGTATGAAAAAATGGAGGACATGAAGTTAGGAGGGGCATGTGTTGGGGACCTAGGGAATGCTGAATGAAGAGGAGGGGGGGTTGAGATACATTTGATAATATATGGATAATGGGAGGTGTTATTCTGTAAATATATTTCTCATACTGGTTAATGAATAAAGCTCTGTTGGCCAATAGGAAAGCAAGATAGGAGGGGCTAGGAGATTAGGAGGAAAGAGGAAATAGTTGGGAGGAGTCAACATGGAGAGCCTGGAGAGAGCAGCACGTCAGCCTGCTCTCTGATAAGATGACCACGTGGAAATACTTAGATTAGTAGAAATGCCTTAATCATTAAGGTAGAGCTAGCCGATACAAAACTAGTACCTGGCCAACAGCATTATATCAAATACAGAGTCTCTGCGTGTTATTGGGGGCTGGCGTGGCGGTGGGACCAGACCGGCGGCGGGGAAAACATACTTGTTACATATGGAAATTTCTCTTTTTTCTTTTTTTCTTTTTTTGTTTTTCAAGACAGGGTTTTTCTGTATTGCTTTGGAGCCTGTCCTGGAACTAGCTCTGTAGACCAGGCTGGCCTCGAACTCACAGAGATCCACCTGTCTGGAAATTTCAAATAATAAAAAAATTAGAAGATTTTCTGAGTGATTGACAAAGCATGGGAATAGTGACAGAGTTGATCTTGAGAAGCAAGTGTCTTTCCTTCTCTGTTTAACTTTGCTCTATTAAATACATGGAATAAATATAGGGTTTTTTAAAATAATAAATTTTCTTTAAATTAGAAATAATCTTATTTTACGTATCAATCCCAGTTCCCTCTTCCTCTCATCCTCCCATGGCCCCTACCATTCCATCCCCCATCTATTCCCCAGGGAGGGTGAGGCATTCTAAGAGGGATCATCAAAATATGTCAAGTCCTTTGTGGCAGGGCCTAGGCCCTCCCCTGTGGATCTAGGATAAGAAGTCCCTTCGTGCACTAGGGATGCATCCTGGTCCCACTGCTAGAGGTCCCATAGACTGCCCTAAATATAGGTTTATAAAATCTATATTTTATTTTTAAAAGTGAATTATCTTTAAAAACCTAGAGTCAATGTGACTAAATCTATCCCCATTCTTTGACTAGCAAAACTTGAGGTAAGACAAAGAAGGTATCTGCTGTACTCTGTGGCTGTGGCTAGACTGAACATTTCCTTTGGAATATGAAACATTTCAATAAAAGGCATTTATTTTAAGAGTGGTGATTTATGGGTAAAATATAATGAAAATAATTATTTACATTTATATTCCCTGTACTCATTTTCAAATACCTTCATTCAGCATTTAATTTTATGCTCATGAGAGTATAAATGAAGACTTAGAGATTTATGAATGTTATACACATGAACTTCTGACTAGGTAACCCTTTACTAATTATAATATTGAAAGTTCTGGTAATTCTAATGAATGGACTAGCTATATCCCTTCAAACAAATCAAAACCAAGGGCTGATTGATTGTCTTTCAAATCCCCTTTGAGAAAACAACCATTAAAATAATCTCTGTAGTATTCTTACTTCTTTCTTACTCTTACTTTTGTTATTCTGACCCCTAGTTTTACTTTTGTTCTAATTTTTAAAATACTGGAATTATCCTCTGTGCTTGAAAATAGAGACATTATTTTTTAGTGTTTTTTCTAGTTGACTGCACTAAAAACTAGTAGGTGGTTAGGCACTCAGAGATACAGATGCACGGAAACAGCTTTCAAAACTCAGCGTAGTTTTACAAACTAACTTGTTGAGAAAATGCTTATGGTAATAGGATGGCATTAGTTAGATCTGTGGGGTGCTAGGTAGAAAACCTCAATGTCATTACCTGAAGGGTCATATTTGTAGATAGACAATTACATGTAGCTCAGGGGACTGAAGTTTTGTGAAAACATCTACTTATGCAGGCTTCCTGGCTGACATACTATGTGTCTACCAAAAGGTTTTCTTGACATGTGGGGATTCAACTGATGATAAACAAAACAGTAAGTGTTGAGCAGGATATACAATTACCATAATATTACTAAGGCACCTAATTACCTTGTCAGGCTTAATCAATTTGAAGGATAGATGAGTGGTGCTCTGAAAATCTTATTATGAAATGTTATTCTTCACACAAATGCCAAGTAATTCTTATTTTCTCAAGAAGATAATTAAGTGACAGAGAATCAAGTAGAATTCATGTATTAAAAAACACAATCACACAAGTACACTTTGCAATGCATTTGTTTCTTTGTAAAGTTTCTGAATGACTCTCAGCCAGCCAGAGCCCTTGTTGCATGATGTCATGTGTGAACTCCAACTTGACTGTGGTCTAGTTTACTTGTGAGTGTAAAAATGGGAGTGGGCAGGAGAGGATATAGAAAAACAAAATGCTAGCTGTGGGTGCTGGTAGGAGCATTCTGCTCCATTATTTCTTAATTGGATTAGAATGCTGAAGGCTTTGAGAGAGCATTTAGGAAGCAGAAGATAGTTTTATTTTCCTAAGTAGGAAGTTTGGAAATAACATGAGTTATGATTTTGTTAGCAGAAAGTGTCATATTAAATACTTTATGCTTCAAGGAAAAATTCCATAGCTTGTGAGTCAGAAAGTGTAGCTTTTGATGGAAAACAACTCAGTAATTAGCTGCTGGCTAATTAGCGGCATGTCCATGGATACATTTTTTTCTTGATAGTTGCTGTATGTGTAGGGTGCCTTATGATCATATTCATACCTCATTACCCTTCCTATCCATCTCTTCTTCTTCCCGACTCTCCTGACAATGAATCAAACTCCCTCCTCTTCCTTTCTTTCTCTCTCCCTCCCTCCCTCCCTCCTTCCCTTCCTCCCTCTCCCTCTCCCTCTCCCTCCCCCTCTCCCTCTCCCTCTCCCTTTCTCTCTCCCTCTCCTTCCCCGTCCTCTCTGTGTGTGTGTGTGTATGCAAATTTTGTACAGGAGGCACATCTGCTATGTGTTCATCATTTGGATTTCCATGTTATCTTCAGAAGACAGTGTTTCACAGTGCCCCTATCCATTCTCTTGCTCTTGTCAAGGGTGATATAGTTGTCTCATTTAGGGTTGAGCATTTAATAGTCACTGGTTCTTAGCCCTTTGGCCAGCTGTAAGTCTCTGCGTTAACTGTTGCCCCCTGAAAAAGAAGTTTCTCTGATCTATGTTGAGAACAGCAGTAATGTATCTTGTTGGGGCCAGTGATCTCTGCAGCCACAGGCTTTTAAGATATGAGGTGAATGTTTATTTCCGTGAAGTGGTCCTCAAGAAAGTGCCTGACCACTCAAATAGCAGTCATTCCATTATTGCATCAGCAGGCACATCTTTCTAGGCACATCAGAATTGTAGCATGCAGTGTCCACAGATTGGAAACACTGTTGATGACTCCTGCTCAGTCCAGCAGGAATCCAGCTTGATTTCTCTGTGCCTTAGAAACAAACAGCTGGTGTCTTCAGCATTAGGTTTTAGTATCTAGTTCTGGTTGATAACCAAGAGAAACAGCAGTACCTGGAATTGTGGGAACCACTGGGGCTCTCTGGCCTATAACTCCTAGGGTTCTATCCTACTCCCAACACAGGGATTTTCATTTTAATCTACTGCTTCCTGGGAGCAACATTAGCAACTCACACATGATAATGGACTTTGTCTTGCAAGGTTGATATAGGAAACCAGAGCTTCTTAGCCAGAACTTAGGACTTTTTAAAATTCAGAACTAATTTTCATGATTGACTAGTGAGAAATTGCTTCCCTATTACAACTTTAGAAGGAATGGGATGGAGGAAGGAAGTGGTTTATCAAATAAAAGGGCAAAGTGTCTGACTAAAGAGAAATCCACATGGTATTAATCCTCTCAAGGGATAGAAGTTGTGAAAAGGGGCCAAGAAAGAGATCTTCGTTTTCACTGCTAAATATTTTTAAGCTCTCTTAGAAAAAACAAGTTATCGTTCATTTTTAAACACAGTGAATTGATAATGGTGCTAAGATCAGCCACATGAAAAGAACCTTTCCTTTGGAGACTTTTGTTTACTCATGAGCATTGTCCTCATTGACTTGTGCTGGTATGATTTTATCCCATAATCTGAGGTTAAAAATGCCTATTAACTGAGTGCCTGTTGAACAGTACCAGACAATGTAAAGGAATTGTAATTCTAAGGTTCATCTGCAATGACAGGCTTCATCATCACTGAGAATATTTGTTGAGCTGAAGCTGCCATCTTCATTCCCAACAGGACATCAACACAGTGTATGCACTCTCTGGATATTCAATAGGATCCTGTTTTTGCCGTAGGAACACTTCAAAGCAGTGGAAACAGCTGTGCCCACTCTTGGTGTCCAGAACCTGAGTGCTATATCCAGCTTCTTGAATTATTTCCTAATTGCTGTGCTGCCAAAGCGCCCTGCCAAACTCTAGTAGAGTCACGTTAGATAGGGAGAGAGCAGCTTCCTGTGGATCATACTGCAGCTTGCCCAGAATCATGAGCTGGCAGGGTTGTTTCCTTTTAAGCTGATTGCCCTGCAGGGAATCTATCTATTCAATGAAGTCCTAAGAACATTGTTAAACATAAGAATAAAATGAGCTTTTTTTTCCAAGCCACACAATTTTTTCAAAGCATAAAACCGATAACCGATGCTTTCTGAAAGTAGATACTAATGTGTGTGTAATATTATCTCAGCATCTTATTAAAAGCAAAACTTGCTTTAACAGGTCATTGCTTTTAATAGGCAGCATCTTGCTAATCAATCAGTAAATGAAAGCTAAAGTTTATGCCTTTGTTCTGAATACAGAGGTTATGGAAGATTCTAGGTTCAAAAGATAATTTTCTTTCCCAGCATGCTCTCCTTCTCTATACATTTTTGGTACTACTGCCAAGTGCTGTATCTCTTCATGTGATTTCCCTAGTTCCCGTGAAGGCAATCTTGGATGTGCATATTGTTCAAGCTGTTGATTCTCAAGGGAGTGAGTAAGGGAGAGTCACACTAAGCTATCCTCATGGTGTCCCTTAAGTACCCCTGTTGTATTTCTCTGCTCTTTGAAAGACATTGGTAAGGGATGCTTAACTCATATCTCTAAGGAATTAATTTAAATTATGAGAAGGAAACCAGACAGAGTCAATACGCTGAAGACCTATGTGCTTTTTGTTAACAAAACTGGAGTATGTCTAAAGACCCAGTTCCAGGATCTTGATTCTGGCCTCAGCCTCTAGAGACAGAGTCCTTGAGGAATTTGATTTCCATTCTAGGATAAAGGAGGCAGCTTCTTTAATGCATGAACTAAAAAATTCTTAACCTGAGCAAATGGCTTCTACTTTAGTTTAGAATAATCTAGTCTGGGCCTCAGTAAACAGCTGATGTACAATTACTACAACTTTGCGTTGCTGATGTACACTCTGTTATGAGCATCCTTCATCCAAGACACTGTTAGTTCCAGGACAGTCTGTGATTTAATGTACGGGAAAACAAATGACAATGTAAGGCTATTATTTTAATGTCCATAATTCTGTTATTGTTTTTGTAACAAATGTGTGAGTTAGAAAGGAGAAACACAGCATTGTTTACCTTCTGCTCTGTGCCTCATCAATACTGCAGATAGCTTATAAACTCATATATAAAGCCATCTGGGAAGAGAGATGCCTTTTTGCTTGAGGTTTACAAATTGAGTTCATTATTTTATGTTTTGCTCTGGATAGGTTTCAGTTCTCATTCCCTGTTCTCTCTGCATGCTTGTTCTTCTGCTCTGTAGGAGCCAGATGACCCAGAAAGGTTCAATTATCAGAGAGCTCGGGGTTTTCCATTCTGGCTCAACTCTAGTGTGTGTATCTGAGTAGGCAGACTGTCATAATGTTACCCCTCCCTTGGAAACTATGATGAGATAGCAATTGTTGGGTTTTTTTTTTGTAAAATACATTTAGTCTCACCAATTATTTCCTTAGCCCTTTCTAAAAATTCTCCATGGGAGACTGTACTGTGTTCCCCAGGTATCTTGACTCAGCTTGTACTTGTTTGCAATTTCCGTTTTGGAAATTATGTTTCTGAATTATTGACAAACCTGCCTCCTTTTCCCTCCCAACCAGTATCATTCATTTATTTAGAAACTGTGTTCTGAGCACTGTCTCTTATCCAGGTACGAGTATAGACTGCATAAGACATAATATAGAAGACCACAGAGACAAATGAAAATGGATTGAATTTGAGAAAAGACTTGAAATAATTGAATGAATGAAGCTCCCTGATGTGTAAGCACATGTGTTGTATGATAAAGAATAAGGCCCGAGAGACCAGGCTTGTTTTGGTAAAATGGAGTAAACAGGGCAAGGGTGAGATATAAGTAACAAGAACATTGAAGAGAAGGTAGTTCAGTGTAGATTTTGAGTTTTACCTTAAGTGAGATTGACAGACACAGAAGGAACTTATACAAAAGTATTCTTCCTGGATGGAGAAACACATGGGCACGAAAACGTAGTGAGATGCTAGCACAATCATTTGCGTTAAACGGTGGTGACATCTGCTGGAGTTTGGGACAGTGAAGGTGCTGGGAGGTCAAAAGGGCCTGAATAAACTTTACAGTGAAAGGTTCACAGTGAGGCAGGCTGTCAGAAAAGGAATAGAGTTAAGGATGACATGGGCCTTAATAACGGGAAGAAGGAATTGTTGGGGTCTGGTGGGGGTAATGGAAAATGAGCGAAGCTTAGAAATTTAAATTTGAGGTGCCTGTTCTGACTGGAACTTTCAGTTGTTCAATCTGCAGTAATGTCTTACAGAATGGCCCATGTATGGAGAATGTCTTCCATTTGTCATATTTCTCAAAGATATGGATCAGAGTAGGGTGACCACGACACTAGATGCTTTCCATTATAGACATAGGCTGTGAAAGACTGTCCTGCGTGGTGGCTTTGCCAACTGGGGGGGGGTCATGAATAGTGATTATACAAGGATTTTTGACTCATTCTATTGGCAACTATCTCAGTTTCCATGAAAAACAGCCACAGTAATCATCCATTACTACCAATCAATGGTAGTTGTTCAATAAAATTGGTACAGTCATTCTGGTTGTCATTACCATTTTCATAAATTTTAAGTTGGGATGAGTTGCTACTGTTTGTTTATATATGGCTATTTGTTTTCTGTAAGTTTTGTTCTACATTTAGATATGTGACTACATATTAATCACATTTTGTTGTGTTTCTGAGGTAGGGATTCATGTAGCTGATGCTGGCCACAAATTTGTTATTTGGTAAGGTTTGTCTTGAGTTCTTGGGTCTGTCCCCACCCCCCATGTTTATATACATATGTATGTGCACAGAAAGACTGGAAGAGGACATTAGCTTCCTGTAGCTAGAGTTATAGCATTTGTGGGATGCCCAGCTTGTTACCAAGGAACTAGTATCCAAATTTTGGTGCCCATGACTGTATAGAAAACACTCTTAACTACTGAGCCATCTCTCCTTCTCTTCTGCTTTAGTATCTCACCCACAGAGTCTTCAACCCCCAGATGTTTTTATATATGTATGATTTCTCTATTTTTTAAGGAAAACATAGAATGATTGAATCATATGCTGTTTTATAGAACTGTTATCCAGTCCACATCCAGCTATTTCTTCACAATCTTCTCATAAGTAGAATCTGTCTTATAGACACATTTCCAAAGTCAAAAATGAAAGAATAACTCTTTCTTCCAAGTCAAAGAAAATATTTGAACTAGACATTAAAAAGATGAAATACTGTATTTGTTCCAAGACTAATACCTGGATAAAAATGTTACCATTAATTTATTGTTTGTTATTGTTTAATACAGGATTAAAAATAAACTGATAACATAAATTTTTGTAAAACACCTCGTGTGTCCACAACTTTAAGGTTATCTATGATCCCTTGATCAGTTCTATTTTGACAACAGAATTATTTACTTGTCAGAATTCTTGAGTCTGCATATAATTTTTCATTTTAAAATTTGTTGCTTTCTCAAGATTCTTTTTACCAATTTTATTTATACTTACATTGCTCTTAGTAATTTTCTTCTTAATAGCTCAACAATTCCTTAGTGAAAATAAGAAGTTTAATATATATGAGTATATTAAACCTGGAAATTGAATGGAACTAATACTTCGGGCAGGGTCTTTTGTTGGAATGAAAAAGAAAAAAAAGGGAGAAAGCATTTTACAGATTTTTGTGCCATGTAGATTTTTGTACCATACATTGTATGTTACAATAAGTACTGGGTTCTGTTAGTGCAGCACTCACAAAATGCAGCCACAGGGATAAATTATAGGATGTTATTCCAACAAAACTTTATGTATAAATAGTCATTGGGCTGGAATCAATGGGCAGTAAGTAGTTCATGTTGCTCTCCAGACAACACAGGTGCATTCAAAGTGGTACACCTGTAGATTTCATGTTGATCTCCAAATGTTCAGGACCTATTTACACAATCATCACTTTTATCAAATTTTCCTGTATTGTGGGTACATTATTTTTATATTCTTCAAGTGATTAAAAACATTTAAAGACATATTGTCTTGGTATAACACATCCCATGGTATGTTCTTTCTATAGAAGACACCTGGGAATCTTTTTGTTGTTGTTGTTGTTATCCATTTCATCAAACACCCATGGGCCATTTGTTGTAAGCCAAACACCAGAATACACATTGATTTGACTGCTACAAACATTCCAATCCTTTCTTTCTAAGAGCCTACATTTAGTGTTTTATACAAACTGTTCACTGCTTAATTTCATTGTGTGATGACTGTCTGGATGGGAGAGTTTTACAGTGTTCAGGAGGCTTTCAATAGGTTGTCTTAGAGCTGAACTATAGAAAAACATTATCTCCATGAGGATGTGAAATGTCTCTTGCAGAAGGGAAGGTGCCCCGACCCGCGGGGCCTAGTTATTTGTGGTTTGATGTGGGCTAGAACCTGAAAATAATGGGAGAGAAAGAAGGAAGGAGACCAAGCAGTGCATTTGTCAAGGTCTAACTTTATTGATGTAAAAAGGAGTTCTTAAAGTAAAGCTGGGAGGAAATGGGGAGGGGTAGCAGGCAGGGAGGAAATGGGGAGGGGTAGCTTCTGCTAACTCTGGGGTCCTGGTAATTATCCCAGACAATAAACATTAGACAATAAACAAGTCTGTTTATCTTAGTTCCTGGGCCAGGCCCATCTCAGTTCCAGGCACTCAGTACCTGGAATGTGGAAGAGACCACCTGTTAAGCAGGTTCCTGTATACCAAGATAAGGCTCAATTAGAGTTCTAAGGTGTAAGCAATTATGCAAGAGAATGTAACTCAAGGTCGGCTCCCAACAGGAAGGTTCAACTGAACATGAGAAAACAAAGAATTGAAGGGATCTTGTGCTCTATAGGAGCTAGGAGAGGCTGGTATTCCAGTTTCTTCCTGTGATGAGTGCTGTGTTCTGGAATAGTATCTACCTTCTTCCCCAGGTTCATGTTTTAGGGCTTGGATTCTAGAACATGGTGCTATAAGGAGTTGGCATAAGCCTAGTGGCAGGTTTTGGTAAAACCAGTTTTAAGGGGTTAAGTCCCAACAAGTCTCTAGTTCAAAGGGAATCAAGTGTATTTTGATGGTGGTGGCAGGGATAGATGTAAAGATGGATTTCACATTTTCCCACACAAAACACATTTTGTATCCAGGTTGCTATATATGTCAATATCAGGAAGTTCTCCTGGGAGTCTTCAAATATAGGAGGGCAGGTGTTTTCCCCTTGGCAGTCCAGCCTGGGAGGTACTTTGCTAGTACCATATGTTCCTTTTCTTGGAAAACAATGAAATGTTCTGTGTACTAATAGCATAGTTCAAGAAAAAAGTAAGCAATTATCATCTTTTTAAAAATTGAAGAAAATAGTACTTCCATACAGTCCTGGAAGAGCACTGTTTGAAAAATGAGCACACTTCACTTAGCCTTTTCAGCATCTTCAGCATTTTGTCTGTTCCATTCTGGCATCCCCATTCTGCAGGGCTATTCCCATCCTTGTAACATCTGATTCCTCTCTTTCCTTTGGGCTGTCTTCTTTTCCTTCTTATCAGGGAACTTTTTGGGCTTGGGCTCTGGCTTTGGAGGAGGGGGTTAACAGACAGCCCTGTAGGCTCATCTTTCACCTTGGCTTACTTCTTGTCAGCATCTACTTCAGCCTATATTTTGGGCATGGGGGTGGAGGCAGGGGTTGTAGGTCCTCATATTTGCTGACAAAGCCATAACTAGCCTGCTGTCCTCTTTGTCCTACCTAGATTCTTAGTAGATAGGACAATGCCTGCCCCATTCAAGTTAGTGAGGGTGAAACTTCATTAGTTATTCAATGATTCAAATGTTGATCTCTTCCAGAAACACCCCTACAAACACACCCAGAAATATTAAGCTATTTGGGCATGGTCAAGGTGATACACACAAATCATCATACAAATCATCATCATTTTCCTGCTATTTCAAGGTTCAGTATTTTCTGTTTCAAGGTGGGGTGGCCCTCTGAGAGCTTCATGGCTAGGAACACAACCTGCATTTCCCTTGTTGTCCAGTCATTTGAGCCTTGTATTTGCTTTTCATTGTTTAAGGCCTTGGCTCTCTCTCTCTCTCTCTCTCTCTCTCTCTCTCTCTCTCTCTCTCTCTCTCTCTCTCTCTCTCTCTCTTTCCCACATTCCTACTGTCCCAGAATTTAATGGCTCAGAAAAACATTAACAGATTAGCTCTGCCTCACACTCCAATTTCTGGAAGATCTGTCAGGCTAAGATTCATTCAGCTAATATTGTTTGGACAAAAGTTTTAGTTAGAGGAAAGCTGTTTTCAGGAGTCCAGTATGTGACCGCACAGTGTTTAGAGCACTTAGGATGTACTGCTAAAAAAGGGAAGTAGAATCCATGTCTTTGCATAACTCTTTTCCAGTGAAGAGGGAGATAAAATGAATAATAAACATGATAGTAAGTGTATTTTAGCGTGCAAGATGAACTTTGAGCAAGAACATAACCAGTTCCATCTGGTTTTTATCTATCTCTCTTTTCTCCTGTTTCTGATACTACTGTCATTAACCTCTACACAGTATGAGCTTCAAGTCTCATTTCTTTTGTTCTTTCCTTGCTTTTGTTATACTCTGCCGTAGTTGGGGTTTCTATTGCTGTGAAGAGACCATGACCATGACAACTCTTATAACAGAAAACACTTAATGGAGTGGCCTACATTTTCAGAGGTTTAGTCCATTATCATCATTGTGTGAGATGATGGTGTGCAGGCAGACATGATGCTGGAGAAGGAGCTGAGAGTCCTACATCTTGACCCTCAGGCAACAGGAAGTGGTCTGTGACACTGGGTGTAGCTTGAGCATAGGAGACCTCAAAGCCTATCCTCATAGTGACACACTTCCTCCACAAGGCCATATGTACTCCAACAAGGACTCAACTTTTAACAATGCCTCTCCCTTTGGGGGACTTTTCTTTCAAACCACTACATATGCCAAAAACATTAAGCTACTTAATTTTCTGTTCCTCAAACCCACTCACAATTATTTTTCATGTCAACATTTTAGTTTGCTTCCTTGTTGTAATGCTGAGTCAGAGGTCAGGTTGGGGTTTTTACATTGTCATTCAGAAATCTAGAGTTTTTCACAATGAAGGCTTCAAATTCAAAACTAGCCTTTGCATTGTGTAGTTAGCAGAGAGATGAAACTTTTTATTTTATTGTGAAGTAACATGTTATAATTGTAAATACTTATGGAATACCAAGTAGAATGAATAAATAGATCTACTGAATATGTCAAATATCTCGTAATACTTGTTCTGTGCTGAGAACCTTTGTGATTGATATTTGGAAAAATTTAAGTACACATTATTATTAACTACAGGCATGCTATGTAAAGTATCTAAAAAGAAATTGATTACTCCTTGTGAGTATTTTTAGTTTCCTATATATTTAAAAATGTTTTGATCTTTTTAACTGAAATACAGTTACATCACCCACCCCTTTCTTTCCTTCCTTCAGTACTTCCCAGCTACCATTCCCTAAATCCCTTTAACTCTCCTCACTCTCAAATTAATAGCCTCTTTGCTTATAGTTATCATATATGTACATATGTATGTCTAAAAGATTTATTTTTAACTTATCTGTCTGATAATTTTGCCTGGATGTAGAAGTGTATCACATGTGTGCAGTGCCTATGAAGATCAGAAGGGGTTATTAGATTCCCTGGAACTGGAATTACAGAAAGAAGGTTGTGAGCTACCTTGTCAGTGCTGGGCACTGGATTTGGGTCTTCTGCAAAAGCAGAAAGTGCTCTTCAACATTCCTAGACTGAATTGGTTAATGATACTTTTGACTACTCAGATATTTGAAGAAATAAAAACATCTGTGTAGCATGTTGTTTTCCGCCAGCCCGCCCAGAACTGGTCTGGCGCTCAGGTCCCAAATAACTTTCAGAGACTCTGTATTTGATACAATCCTGTTGGCCAGTTACCATCATTGTTTATGGGCTAGCTCTATCTTAATTATTAACCCATTTCTACTTATTTAAGTATTTCCACGTGGTTACCTTATTGGGAGCCGCTGCCGGCATCTTCTTTCTCCATGCTCTCCATCCTGATTCCTCCTAACTACTTCCTCTTTTCTCCTCCTAGTCTCTTAGCCCCACCTATCTAGTTTCCTATTGGCCAACAGGGCTTTATTAATTAACCATTATGAGAAACATATTTACAGAATAACATCTCCCATCATCTCCTCTTTTCTGTCTAAAATAAAAAGAAGGGTTTTAACCTTAACATAGCAAAATATATCATACAACAGTTATCAAATAAGAATCACAGTTAATAATATTTAGTCCATTAACATTTTATAAGACTTAAAGAAAATATCATATATCCTATCTTTGTGAGTCTAAAGATTAGATTAAAGATGTAACTTATCTTTAATCCTAACTAAGGAAAACTATAACCATAACTATCTGTCTTAAACTCCTTCAAAGACCACAGAAGGATGATATGTAAACTCTAGAAATGACAGAGACAACTCATTGTCTGGTCAGTCACCTGAAGTTCTTCTGTAATGTTCCATCTTCAGCCCATAGGCCATACTGTGTCTCCAGACTCCTCAACAAAGCAGGAAACTTTAAATTGTCCACCTGTATTGGCAGTTTGTCAGTCATTATTCTTTGTGTCCTGTAGACTGTCTGGCAGGCAGCCTCTTCCATGAAGCAGAAATCCTGTAGCAATGTCCATCTTGCATCAGCAGTCACCTTTTTGTGGGTCCTGCATGTCCAGTTTCTACAACATAAAGTCAAACAGTACAGAAGAGCAGTACCTTGTCCAAATGGCTAGTCTTGCCATATTAAAAGCAAACTTTATAATGTGTTTCTTCGATGTCCATCTTCCTTTCTGATGCAGGTGGTGCTACCAGGAACAGTTGTGCCTCATTGTCAAGAAAAACCCTAAACCATTTTAAATGCCATATTCTGTAGGTCTTTGAAAGGTTTGAAGAATGCCTATTCATCTCAGATACACCTCTGCATATCTAGAAATCTTAACTAACTTCTTAACTCCAAGTTTTAACTATCATAAGTAACTCTCAATAATCTGTACTAAATTATACATTACATTTTCCAATGAGCTATATAAACACAATACCTAAACAAGAGGAGAAATATACATATCACAAAATTGACCTTAAATAGTATCAATAAATAAAAATCCATTCCAAAGCAAAGTATTCATATCTATACCATAATTCCCTTTTTACCTTTAAAAAATTGTTTGTGGTCATTAGCCAATTATAACCAATCCCATTTAAATGAAAACAAACATTTATAAACAATATTTGGGAATTTGGGCGATGTTCTTTCCAAACTACTTCCTGCTGGTAGGGGGCGCTGTCATGGGGGATCCTAAGAAGATGCACAAATCTTGGCTGTAGACATTGCTTCAGGGGGTCTGGCTTGATCAAACCACATAAGTCTGGAAGAAATCCACAGCTTTTCATTTTCTGTGGAAACAAAAATAGAAATCCTTTTCCCCAGTAACTTGTCCTTAGGTTTAAATTTTGGAGTCAAAGCATTTTTAAAATATATAAATTGAATTAATCCAGCGGCATTTCTTTTATGAATAGTTGTTATTTTCTCAGCAATCAAATAATTTAAAGATAACTGAATCGCGTATAGTATCCAAAATTTCTCTGTGCTTTCCATCTTTATGTGGCTTTTTTATTTCTTGTACTTCTATTTTTACATATTTTGAGACAGGGTTTCTCTGTGTAACTTTTATCTGTCCTGGAATTCCCTCTGTCTACCAGGTTTACTTTGAAATCACAGATATCTGTTTGCCTCTGCCTCCGGAGTGCTGAGATTAATGGCGTGTGCCACCACACCCATCCATTCTACTTCCTTTTTTCTTTTTAAACCATTGTATCCTGTTTCTTTTTCTCTCCCAAGCCAGCGTATTTTTTAAAACACAGTGTAAACCTTCATTGCAGTTCTCGTACACACCAATGAATTGTTAGCAGAGCTCTTTAAAAGTAAGGCAGTTTTTTGCCGCTTATGCTAATTTTGGAAACCTCCCTTAAAGGAGCCGCGCAAATCTCTGTCTACAGCAAAACAAATCCAACCAAGAAAATGCTGCTACCAAGAAGTTTTGCTAGTCTCTGTTCCTTTGTTTCTAAAACATTTCTTAAGCTTTTATTAGTTTTAAGTGAAAGTTCTCATACCCACGTTGGGCGCCATCTGTAGCATGTTGTTTTCTGCCAGCCTGCCCGCCACTGGTCTGGTGCTCGGGCCCCAAATAACATTCAAAGACTCTGTATTTGATACAATGCTGTTGGCCAGTTACCATCATTGTTTATAGGCTAGCTCTGTCTTTATCATTAACCCATTTCTACTTATCTAAGTATTTCCATGTGATCATCTTATTGGGAGCTTCCGCTGGCATCTTCTTTCTCCATGCTCTCCATCCTGACTCCTCCTAACTACTTCCTCTTTCCTCTTCCTAGTCTCCTAGCCCTGCCTATCTAGTTTCCTATTGGCCAACAGGGCTTTATTAATTAACCAGTATGAGAAACATATTTACAGAATAATATCTTTTTACTTCTTTCCTGTACCAACATTTCTAGACTGAATTGGTTAATGATACTTTTGACTACTCAGATATTTGAAGAAATAAAAACATCTGTTTATATAATTTCTTGGGTCAAGTGATGCTGGTCTCTGATCTCAGGGTTCACTAGATTAGGAGGAAATTGGAAAATGTGAGCAGCATCAACATTTTCTATTGCTGTGGCTTTGTGCCATGTGGATCAGGTGGTTACTATTTGCTGGGTGCATTCTTGAATCCCTTGTGTCTGTGTCCCTGAAAAAGAAATCTCATGCACCAGTCAATGAAATACTCACTTCAAAAAAATTTCTTTTAATGTTCATTGTATGCTTACTACAGTAAAGGTTAAGGTAAGAACTCATGGCATGTATCTTAAAAGGTCTCATGCAAAATAAATACCATCTTGTATGAAGTGGTTAAGGAAGGAAACCAAGCATGAAAAATCATAGTGGACAAATTAGCATTTAAATGAAAAGTCACAGGTGCAGGCAAATTCCTTTAAGATTTTTTAAGAAAGATGTCCTTAATTTCTTTTCTTTAGTTTTCTTTTTCTTCCAAAAAATTATTTTGCCATCAAAGTACAAACCTCATTTAGCGATGTGAGGAGTCAGTTCACACTCTGGCAAGTACTGAACAAATGTTGGTAGTATTGATCATGGCTTGTGGGAGATTATTTTTCTTTATAGACAGTGTAGTTGAAGCAGAAAGTGATCTGGCACATTTATTATATTTTTATGTAGGATTGTAGGAGAGTCAAGAGACCTTGAATGTATAGTTAGAATATGCTTTAAATTTCTTGCTGCATTTCTTCTAAGAAAACTGTGCTTGCCTCATCAGCTGTGGGAGGCTTATGGAATTTTGGATGTAAACCCTCTTAAATCACAAGAGTTCATATACCTACAAGAAGTCAGAGAATCTCACAGATGAGAAAAAAACTAGAACTATTTGAGTGAGAGTGCACATCGACATTTAGAGGACATTTTGTTCAAAATAAAACTAGAGAAAGATAGAATAAACAGTTGAAAAAATATAGCCTAGTAACATAAAACCATACTCTCACAGGGATGGGATTTAGTGAAAAAAAAAAATAATCATTGAGGGAAAAATAAGTCAAAACTCTCAGAAGCTTTCACAGCCAGACATTTGTGTGATGTTAGGTTTTCTAAGAATAGTGTTAAAACCCAACCTTTATAGTCAAAAGGAAACCAACAAAAGCACACGCAGATTAGTTACAAGAAGTACCTGTTTTTATATGTAGCGCTTTCCTAAGGTTGTCAGAGCCAACCACTGTAGACCTAAGGGTGTTGCTGCTGCTCTAGAGCAGTGCATCTCACCCTTCCTAGTGCTGCACCCTTTAATGCAGCTCCTCATGTTGTGGTGACTCCCAACCACAAAATTCTTTTTTCGTTGCTACTTCATTTTATTTTTCTTCAGATAGGATTTCTATGTGTAGTCCTGGCTGTCCTGGAACTCATTTTGTAGCCCAGGCTGGCCTCAAATTCACAGAGATCCACTTAACCTCTGCCTCACCAAGTGCTGGGATTAAAGGAGTGCACCACTACCACCTGGCCTTGTTGCTACTTTCTGTAGTTTTGCTTCTGTTATGAATTATAATGTAAATATCCATGTTTCTGATGGTTTTAGGCTACCCCTCTGAAGGGGTCATTCAATTCCCAAAGGGGTCGTGACCCACAGGTTCTCAACCACAAATAAAAACTGCTCTAGGGGCTGCAAATCTGCACAAAGATATGGGCAAGGTTATCTTCTGAAGCTTCCAGGAAGGCTGTTCCTCATCTCTTCCTTGCTTTCACGCTCTGCAGCTGCTGTTGGTGATTGCTGGTGCCTGGCTTAAGGCTGCGTCACTCCAGTATCTGTCTACAGCTTCATGTGGCTTTATTTTTGTGTGTGTTGGAACCATCCAAATCTAGAACGGTTTTATCTCATATCTTGTTTTTGCAAAGATCTTTATCCTGAACAAAACAAAACAACAACAAAAAAGAAAAAAAGAAAAACAAAACCCAGATTCTGAAGTTTTTGTGTGAATATTTTTTTTCGTTCCCAGAGGGGAGGCAGTTGACATTTACTACTCCCTAATTTAAAATACTTTTTAAAAAAGTATTTTTTAAAAATATTTTTCCAGTATTTCCCTAATTTAAAATACTTTTTGTACATTTTAGATTGCCATATATATAGCAGATATAACTGATGGTTTATTTCACAAATAAAAACTTAAGGTTTTTTCTTTTTTAAATTAAGGGTGTTGCTCAATTGGCAGAGTGCTTGTCTGGCACAATCAAGGCTCTGAGTCTGCTTGCCAGAGCCACATAAACTGGACAGGATAGTACATGCCTGTGTCCCCATTACTGGAGAGATAGAGGCAGGAAGGTCAGAGATGTAAAGTGTTTCTTAAAAGTTTGAAGCTGATATGTATTACAAGAGACCCTATCTCAAACAACAACAGCAACCCAAAACAGAACATCATTACTGTAAATTGTCAAACTGTGTGTAGTGGTTTGAACCAGAATGACATCTATAGGCTCGTGTTTGAATACTTGGACCTGAATAGTTGGTGTAAATTGTTGGGAAGGATTAGGAGGTATGGCTCCGTTGGAGGAAGTGTGTCACTGGTGGAAATCTTTGCCTCTTTGCCTCCTATTTGTGGGTCAAGATGTGAGACCTCAGCTGTTCCTTTCACATGACTTCATTCTACCACCATGGACTCTAACCCTCTAAAACTGTAAGCCAAATTAAACGTTTTCTTTTATAAATTGCCTAGGTAATGGTGTTTCATCACAGCAATAGGGAAGTAGCTAAGACACCATGGAAGTACATGAAAGTAAAATCACACATGTTCCTCTGATAGAATGTTTTATATTTGTTATACAATAAATTGGCTAAAAAGGCAAGAGATGCTTGGATAAATCTTAGTGTTAAGAAAAACGTGTGCTTATTACAGGATTATATTACAACTTCATGGTCAAACAACATTGCTTACATTCATGTAGATCTGTGCATGCTACCAAGAACATCATATGTCATTAGTGATGGAGTCTTTAAAACAGACTTGTGTGCTACATGTACATAGTAGAACTTAATTCACTCAGAAGGAAAAATGAAATTATATATATTTTTTTTGCAAAGATGAATGGAATGGGAAAATATTGTACTAAGTGAGATAACCAGGCCTAGAAATACAAATGATACTTATTCATTCTCATATGTGGATCCTTGATGAGAATTTTTAGATTAATATACTTAATTTAGAGTCTCGATAGAGATCCTGAGGAGAGAAAGGACCATAAGAGGATTAGAAAAGAAGCCTTAATAGAAGAAAACTTTTGATAAGAGAAAAGAGAGGCAGAACACTGGGGCTTAAAATTTTAAGTGGGGATGACATCAGGATGATGGGGAAAGAAGGGGTTCTGTATAGGTTAATCAAGACTAAGGATAAATTAAAAAAATTTAATGAAAACCTAGTTTATTGGAAGCTAATTAAAAATATAATGTAATAAAAGAAAGGGGGAATTTGAAAGGACGTACTAAGCATCAGTGGACAAAGGTCAAAAGATCATAGCTGAGGTGGTGGTGTTCATAGGTCCTAGGGTATAACTTGTTATTTTTATTTTCTCAGTGGTCATGTCAAATTGCCTTCTAAATAGTATTCTTATACTCATAGACCTGGAATACCCTCAATCTTGATGAGAGAAGCTTCTTTTTGTGGTAGGCATCAGTAAATGAAGAGACTCATAATTGGTCAAAGTGTTGAGAATAGATTGACTTCTCAGCCCTATATGGTCCACCTGTATGAACTCTCAAGCTCCAAGGCTCAGGGAATATTGAGGAACAGGGGTTGGAAAGACTATAAGAGCTTGAGGGTGGTGAGGAGTGCTGCGAAATGTTGCCTTGTAGACATAACATAATTCATGTTATGAGATAATGAACTCATGAACTCACAGACGTTATAGTTACCTATATAAGGCTTGCATCAAGTCTGGCTGCCAGTGCTCTAGTACAGTGGTTCTCCACCTTTTTGATTGTCTTAGTTAGGATTTTTATTGCTGTGAAGACATACCATGACCATGGCAACTCATAAAGAAAAACATTTAATTGAGGTGGTGACTTACAGTTTCAGGAGTTTAGTCCATTATCATTATGGTGGGGAGCATGGTGGCGTGCAGGTAGATGTGGTCCTGGAGGAACAGCTGAGAGTCCTATAGCTTGCAGGCAACAGGAAGTAGACTGACACACTGAGCAGTATCCGAAGCACAGAAAGCCTTAAAGTCCACCCCCACAGTGACACACTTCCTCTAACAAGGTTGTACGCACTCCGGCAAAGCCACATCTTCTAATAGTGCCATTCCCTATGAGATTATGGGGGCAATTACATTCAAACTACCACACTGATACTGATCCCTTTAATGCAATCCCTCATGTTGTGTTGACCCCCTAACCATAAAAATAACTTAGTTGCTTCTTCCTAACTATAATTTTGCTACTGTTACAAATTGTAATGTAAATACATGTGTTTTTCAATGATGTTAGGCAATCCTTGTGGAAGGTTCACTCAAACCACAAAGCGGTCATGACTGAGAGATTGAGAACCACTGCTGTAGTAGATTGTCCCACACATGCACATGCAGGTAGAACAGTTTGGACTCAGTAGGTGGCACACACACACACACACACACACTCTCTCTCTCTCTCTCTCTCTCTCTCTCTCTCTCTCTCTCTCTCTCAGGATAAACATGATGAAAAGATATTGTTAAGCTAGTTTCAGTGGGATTTATTGAAGCATGTGTGGAATTATTTCCAAGTGGGTAAGATAGCCTTTGGAGAGACTATGGATCCAGAATGGTAATCTGTCTTGCTCTATTTTCTCTGGTTTCTCTTTCCCTCAATGTGTGTCTTTTTCTGTTTTGTTACTTACTGCATCAGTCTTTTTCCACACTGTGAGTGAGCTGGCAAAGAATCCAAAGGGATCTTCAGTTCAATACCATGCCAGCTTCACAATATATGGCTGCAAAAGAAGTAATGTCCATATATGTGGTTTTACAGACAGATTCTGATTGCTCTGAATTGGATCACCTGGAAATTTTCAGGCCAACAATATGGTCAAAGGCCCAAGGTTCTTTGTGAGCCTAGCATGTTAGTCTCTGTCATGTGGTTAAGGGCACAGAGAGATGTCATAGCTGGGAGTATGTAGTCACAGAACAGAGTAACAGTGCTAGCCATGTTAGGATCAAACCTGTATAATTAATAGCTACTGGTTCTTACTAAATAGTCCTAAACATATTCAGTGCTGAACTTTGTAAATATGCTCAAAGTATTGATAATGAACTTTCAAAGTATGTGTCTAAATATCCCTGATATTAAAAATATATTAAAAACATATTTTTCCCTGAGGGGTCCTGAGTTAATATGACTCTGTGTCCTATAGCTTAAACATGATTTTCAGAAGTCTTACTTCCAGTTCATTGAGAGAATTTCTGTTATGAACAGATTGACTGTGACCTTTGCAAATGCCAGAGGTGATTTTGATTATGACTGCAGTGTCTTACCTGCACAAGATGCTGTTTGTTTAGGAGCTTCTGTGCTCATGGCATTGCAAGCTATCTTCTCGTGCCTTGTTGTCTTTTAGAAAATAGGTTTTAGCACCAAGGAAATTCACTTCTTACAAAGCAATTCTCATTAGAAAATGTCACAGCATAAATTGTTGGGAAAAGAAAACAAAAAGATCTGATTAATGGTGGACTTAAGGGAAGAATGGTCTTCCCGAGTTTAGAGGATTACCAGCAGCCAGGCATCAAACACACCTACTACAAAATCCTAGGTATCCAGTTGGAAGAAAAATATTCAGTATCTGTGTTGAAAATAGTTAGTACTTGTTTTCCTAAATATATTCTTGTATGTAGATATGAACTGAATTCATTAATTAAAATGTTCATTTAGTACTTAGAGGGGCCAGGTCTCCTTGAGATTTATATCCATATTCTTTTAAAACCCAGTTTGTCATACAGTAGCTGCACTTGCCAAATTCTACATATCTTTTCTGGGCTCTTGCATAAAACAGCCATTTTATTACTCATGTACAAGGTTAGTGATAGAAAGCAATTGCTACTGTAAGTCAGCAACATAAATACCACCTTGTGATATAGTCTTAGATGTGCAATGGTAACTAATTAACCAAAGTCTGTTGTTTGATTTAATCCTATAGAGAGAGTTGGGGGAAGGAGATGAGCTAACAAAATTATTGTTTACTTTCAAATGATCTGAATTGGAATTTGACTGGAAATATTTTATATGGGAGCCTTGATTTGAGTTCCTACAACTTGAACTTAAGTGGCATTCACTTTAGTTTCTCTTGAATTCTATTTCTCACTGACATTAACTTTTCATTCTGTAACTTCGAGAGGAGACCTTTGAGTTGTTTTGCTTTATCTGAAGTTGCAAGCTTAGATAGGATGTATTTGGCCAGCATCTTTATCCTTAGTTTTTTGCGAGTTTCATGTTTTGATCATATTTCTCCCCATCCCCCTACTCTTCTCAGACCTACCCCTCTTCTTACACACCTAACTTTTGTTCCCCCTTTTAATCCTTCCTGTGAGACTAATTTGTGCTGCCTAAATATTCTTGCATGTGTGGTCTTCTATTGGAGCATGCTCAACTTACCAGAAGCCACACTCTTAGGAGAAAAACTACCCCTCCCCTTCCCAGTAGCTACCAATTGCCAGTAGCTCCTTAACTAGGGGTGGGACTGTGTGCCTAGCTAACCCCTCCATGCTGGGATTTAGCCTGACTTGGGTTTGGTGTTTTCTGTGCTGTTACTACTATGCCTGTGTGAATGTTTGCGTATTTGCAGCTGTCCAGCTGTGTCCAGAGAACCCTGTTTCTATGTAGTCATCCACTGCCCTTGGCTCTTACACTTCTGATTTATTATTTCAAGCTTTATATCTGTCACTCATTTTTATATGTCAGACATTCACTATTTTTATTATACTTTGACAGGCAACTACCATTGTGTGATATTTTGGTTGTGTTTTAACAAAAAAATATCATGTTTGATTGAGAAAGACCCCCATGGGGAAAACAATCAGGTTTGGTTGAGGAAGACTCCATGAAAAATTTCCAATGGGACAGAATGGCCCAGATGATCTAACATTTGAGAGTGCCTCTGTTGCAATTTCTTCTGAGTTCTGCTTCCAATACAGCTTCAAGGCTGCTGGCTGAAATGATCCAACCTCACAGACTACTCCACTCAGGATTTGACCATAATCCTAAATTTTCTCAGGGTCCCCCAAAGATTGCCCTTGCCCCAGTCAATAAGAAGTGTTCTAGAGAATTATGTCCACAGTCCTAAAAATAAATTACGAATGTTTGTCATTGTTTAGGGGGGTTTGGTTACAAGTTGTTAGGGATAATGGTCAGAAAAAAAAAAGCTGAACAAGGAAGGTTAGATTAAGAGACCTCTTCCTAAAGAGAAAAATGGGGGATATAAAAATGATAGGATAAAATGGTAGATCATTGAATCTTACACATTTTATATTAGTATGGATTTTGGTTCATTGACACAAATTTAAAGTTAATTTTGTTATACATTTTTACTCTTATTTAAAGTATTGTAGCTACACAGCTCACTTAACAATGTAATATAAATTCTAGCTCTTGAAAGTTACTATTACAAACTATTTAGGATAATAAAAGAAATGCAGGTTAGTAGGCACCTATTACAATCAAACTCATAGTCAGGTATGTTTTCAAGATCAAACAGATATATCTTAGATAGTCAGGTAGTCATCAAACACTTCAGAGATCTATAGAATATGGCTTTTAAGATGTTTTAATAACACAAAGTTTTTTTTTCTTATGCCAGTGAGACATATCTACTACTGGCAACACCACTCTACTTCAGGGAAAATAATGGGCATCAAAACAAAAACAAAAAACCAAACCAAACAAAAAAAGAAACTGCCCTTCCTTCAACTGCTGATAGTTGCAGCATAATTAGGACCAACATAAGTTGTCATTGGTGTTTCTAATTTTAGCCATTCTGGCAGGAGTAAGATGGTATCTCAAAGTTGTTTTCATTTGCATTTCCCTGATAGCTAAGGATGTTGAACATTTTCTTAAGTGTCTTTCAGCCTCTTTGATTTCCTCTATTGAGAATTCTTTCTTCAATTCTGTATCCAATTTTTTTAAATAGGGCTATTTGGTGTTTTGTTGACTAGTTTCTTGAGTTCTTTGTATATTTTGAAGATCAGCCCTTTGTCAGATGTAGGATTGGTAAAAAATTTTTTCCAGTCTGTGGGCTGCCGCTTGTTCTTGTCAACTGTGTCCTTTGCCTTACAGAAGCTTCTAAGTTTGAGGAAGTCCCGTTTATTAATTGTTGATCTCAGTGTCTGTGCTACTGGTGTTATGCTCAGGAAGCAGTCTCCTATACCAATTTTTTCAAGGGAACCTCCTACTTTCTCTTCTAAGAGATTCAGTGTGGCTGGACTTAAGTTGAGGTCTTTGATCCATTTGGACTTGAGCTTTGTGCATGGTGATAGACATGGGTCTATCTGCAGTCTTCTACACACCATCATCCAATTGTGCCAGCACCATTTGTTGAAGATGCTTTCCTCCCCCATTGTATTTTTTTTAGCTGTTTTGTCGAAAATCAGGTGTTCGTAGGTGTGTGGATTAATATCGGGATTTTCTATTTGATTCCATTGGTCTACCTGTCTATTTTTGTGCCAATACCAGGCTGTTTTCAGGACTATAACTCTATAGTAGAGCTTAAAGTCGGGGATGGTGATACCTCCTGAAGTTCTTTTATTGTACAGGGTTGTTTTGGCTATCCTGGGTCTTTTGTTTTTCCATACAAAGTTGACTATTACCCTTTCAAGGTCAGTGAAGAATTGTGCTGGAATTTTAATGGGGATTGCATTGAATCTATAGATTGCTTTTGGCAAGATTGCCATTTTTACTATATTTATCCTTCCAATCCAAGAGCATGGGAGATCTCTTCATTTTCTGGTATCTTCTTTAATTTCTTTCTTTAAAGACACAAAGTTATTATTGTATAGGTCTTTCACATGTTTGGTAATCATTACCCCGAGATATTTTATGTTGTTTGTGGCTATTGTAAAGGGTGATCTTTCTCTGATTTCTTTCTCAGCCTCTTTGTTGTCTGAATAAAGTACGGCTACTGATTTTTTTGAATTTATCTTGTATCCTGCTAGTGTGATGAGGGTGTTTATCAGCTGTAAGAGTTCCCTGGTATAGTTTATTGGGTCGCTTATGTAAACTATCATATCATCAGCAAATAGAGACAGTTTGACTTCTTCCTTTCCAATTTGGATCCCCTTGATCTCCTTTTGTTGTCTTATAGCTTTAGCTAGAACTTCAAGTACGATATTGAAGAGATATGGAGAGAGAGGACAGCCTTGTCTTGTTCCTGATTTTAAAGGAATTGACTTAAGCTTCTCTCCATTCAGTTTGATGTTGGCTGTTGGTTTACTGTGTATTGCTTTATTATGTTTAGGTAAGTTCCTGTTATCCCTGATCTCTCCAAGACCTTTATCATGAAAGGGTGTTGATTTTTGTCAAAGGCTTTTACAGCATCTAGGGAGATGATCATATGGTTTTTCTTTTTTCAGTTTGTTTATATGGTAGATCACGTTGATAGATTTTCGTATGTTAAACCATCCTTACAACCCAGGGATGAAGCCTACTTGGTCATGGTGGATGATTTCTCTAATGTATTCTTGGATTCGGTTTGCCAGTATTTTATTGAGTATTTTTGCATTGATGTTCATCAGGGATATTGGTCTGTAGTTTTCTTTCTTAGTTGTATCTTGTGAGGCTTGGGTACCAAGGTGATTGTGGCCTCATAGAAAGAGTTTGGTAATCTGCCTTCTGTCTCTATTGTGTGGAACAATTTGAGGAGTATTGGAATTAGCTCTTCCTTGAATTTCTGGTAGAATTCTGCACTGAAGCCATCTGGCCCTGGGCTTTTTTTGGTTGGAAGGCTTTTGATAACTGTTTCGATTTCATTGGGGGTTATAGGTCTATTTAAGTTGTTTGTCTGTTCTTGGTTTAATTTTGGTAAGTGATAGTTGTCCAGAAATTTGTCCATTTCCTTTGAATTTTCAAATTTTGTAGAGTACAGGTTTTCAAAGTATGACCTGAAAGTTGTCTGGATTTCCTCTGTGTCTGTTGTTATGTCCCCCTTTTCATTTCTGATTTTGTTAATTTGCATGTTCTCTTTCTGTTTTTTCATTAGTTTGGATAAGGGTTTGTCTATCTTGTTGATTTTCTCGAAAAACCAACTCTTTGTTGCATTGATTTTTTGTATTTTTTCCTGGTTTCTATTTTATTGATTTCAGTCCTCAAATTGATTATTTCCTGGCATCTACTCCTCCAGAGTGAGTTTGCTTCTTTTTGTTCTAAGGCTTTCAGTTGCGCTGTTAATTCTCTAACTAATGTGACTATCCCCTGTTTTCTTCATATGGGCACTCAGTGCAATGAACTTCCCTTGTAACACTGCTTTTAAGGTGTCCCATAAGTTCAGGTATGTCGTGTCCTCATTCTCATTGAATTTTAGGAAGTCCTTAATTTCTTTCTTTATTTTTTCTTTGACCCAGGTGTGGTGCAATTGCCCATTGTTCAGTTCCCATGAGTTTGTAGTGTTTCTGTGATCTGTGTTGTTGTTGAATTCCAATTTTAAAGCATGGTGGTCTGATAAGATACAGGGGACTATTCCAATTCTTTTGTATCTGTTGAGGTTTGATATGCCACCTAGTATATGGTCAATTTTAGAGAAGGTTCCATTTGGAGCAGAGAAGGTGTATTCTTTTGTGTTTGGATGGAATGTTCTATAGATGTCTGTTAAACCCAGTTGAGACATAACTTCTGTTAGTTCTTTTGTTTCTTTGTTGAGTTTTTGATTGGTGGTCCTGTCTAGTGGTGAGAGTGTGGTGTTGACGTCTCCCACTATAAGTGTGTGAGGTTTTATGTGACCTTTGAGTTTTAGTAGCGTTTCTTTTACAAATGTGAGTGCCTTTGTATTTGGGGCATAGATATTCAGAATCGAGACTTTTTGTTGACGGATTTCTCCTGTGATGAATATTAAATGACCATCTTCATCTCTTTTGATTAATTTTGGTTTTAAGTCTAACTTGTTAAATATTAGGATAGCCACACCTGCTTGCTTCTTGGGTCCATTTGATTGGAAGATCTTTTCCCAGACCTTTACCCTGAGGTAATGTCTATATTTGTAGCTTAGGTGTGTTTCTTATATGCAGCAGAAGGATGAATTCTGTCTTTGTATCCATTCTGTTAGCCTGTGCCTTTTTGTAGGCGAGTTTAGACCATTAATGTTGAGGGAGAGTAAGGACCACTGATTGTTAATATTTATTTGTTTTAGATTTGCTTTTGGCAGCAGTATTGTGAATTTATTTGTCCTTCTTTACCTTTGGTTTCTGGTGAAGTGGGATTATCTGTTGCCTAAGTCTTTGTGAGCGTAGTAAACTTCCTTAGGTTGGAGTTTTCCTTCCAATTTTCCTTCCAAGTTTTCTGTAGGGCTGGATTTGTAGATACGTATTGTGAAAATATGGCTTTGTCATTAAATATCTTGTTTTCTCCAACTATAGTGATTGAGAGTTTTGCTGGGTATTGTAGCCTGGGCTGGTATCTGTGGACTCTTAGTACTTGTAGAACATCTATCCAGGACCTTCTGGCCTTGAGGGTTTCCATGGAGAAGTCAGGCATAATTTTGATAGGTCTGCCTTTATATGTTACTGTCCTTTTTCCTTTGCTGCTCTTAATATTCTTTCTTTATTCTGTATGTTAGGTGTTTTGATTATTATATGTCAAGGGGTCTTTTTTCTTTGGTCCAGTCTATTTGGTGTTTGGTATGCTTCTTGTACTTTCATGGGCATGTCCTTTTTCAGATTGGGAAAGTTTTCCTCGATGATTTTGTCGAATATGTTTTCGGCCCCTTTGAGCTAGGCTTCCTCACCTTCCTCTGTGCCTATTATTCTTAGGTTTGGCCTTTTCACAGTGTCCCACATTTCCTGGATGTTTTGTGCTAAGGATTTGTTGGATTTACGATTTTCTTTGGTCGATGAATCTATTTCCTCTAGTTTATCTCCAGCACCTGAGATTTTCTCTTCCATCTCTTGAATTCTGTTGGTTATGCTTGTGTCTGCAGTTCCTGATTGTTTGCCCAGTTTTTCTATTTCAAACATTTTTTCTGTTTGTGTTTTCTTTATTGTCTCCACTTCCGTTTTCAAGTCTTGAACCTGTTTAATTGTTTTTTCTTGGATTTATATACTTTAGAATTTTATTAATTTCTTCCAATTTTTTGTTTGTTTTATCTTCCATTTCTTTAAGGGATTTTCTCACATCTTCTTTGAGGGCCTCTATCATTTTTATGATGATAATGTTTAGGTAGTTCTCTTCTGATTCATTTGCTTTGTTGTGTTCTGGTCTAGGTGTTGTAGCTTCCCTAGATTCTGGTGGTGTTATGCTTGTCTTCCTGATGTTAGGTGTTTTCTTGTATTGCCATCTTCCCATAGCTTCTTCCAGTAGGTGTTGGTGGGATTTCTCCCTCTATGGATTTAGGTGGGTCAGAGGTCTGTAGTTCTGGGTGGTCCAAGCTCTCTAGGAGGTCTCTCTGTAGGCAGGGGCCCAACGATGGGGGTCAAATTTCAGGCTGCTGGAACTGTTTCTACGAGTTTCCAATGCAGCTTGAGGCAGCATCTTATTGAACGGAGCAGTAGGTTTTGAAAGTTATAGTTTGTCTTTGTTTGCTACCACTGATACAAACACAGGCAGTCTTGCTGGAGTCTAAGTCAGGTCATTAGCATATTCTTCAACAGCATTCTCCCTAGAAACACATTTCCAAGGACATAATTTTAAAGTCATACATCTGGAAAAAGCAACAGAATTGAGATCAAATTGGAGAATCCAGATTCTGGAACTTCTTGCTACTGGTTTGTAAGCCCAGATGTCTGGGCACCAACTGAAGACAGGCAGAAACTTTTGCTCAGATTATTGAAATGTCAAAACAAGCCACCACAAAAGGGTCCAAACTATAGGTAATGGTTAGACGTTTGATAATAAATAAAAGACTAAGGACCTTGGACTTTAGAGAAGAGCAGCCAAATATCAGACTCTTTTTTTTTTTTTCAAGTTGACAGTTGTGAATCTTTTTTTTCTTATTTTACATATTTATACCAGTTCCCTCTCACTTCCATCATCCCATGCCCCAGACCTCCCCACCCCCGGTTCCATCCCACATATCCACCCCAGGGAGGCTTAATGTTCATCAATATCTGTCAAATCATTTGGGGTAGGGTTTAGGCCCTCCCTCCTGCCCCTAGGTTAAGGGAGTAACCCTCCATGGGGAAGTGCTCCAAAAGTCCTTCTATGCACCAGGGATACATCCTGGTTCCACTGTCAGAGGTCTCTTAGACTGCCCAGGCCTTCTAACTGAGACCCACATTCATGGGGTCTGAGTCGGTCCAATGCTGGTTTCTAAGCTATCAGTCTGGGGTCCATAAGCTCCCCCTTGTTCAGGTCAGCTGTCCCTGTGGGTTTCTGTGTTTAGCTGTGGGTGTCTGCTTCTGCTTAGTCAGCTACTGATGAAGGCTCTAGGATAGCATATAAGGTAGTCATCAATCTCATTAGCAGGGAAGAACATTTAAGGTAGCCTCTCCACCATTTCTTAGATTGTTAGTTGGGGTCATTCTTGTAGGTCTCTGGACATTCCCTAGTGCCAGATTTCTCTTAAAACCTATAATGGCTCCCTTTATTAAGGTATCTCTTTTCTTGCTCTCCTCTATTTTTTTTCCTGACTCAATCTTCCTGCTCCCACATGTTCTCCTCTCCCATCCTCTTTTCCCCTTCTCTTTTGCCTAACTCCCTCTCCCCTCATGCCTGCCCTGCTCTGAATTTTCTCAGGAGATCTTTTCCTTTTACATTCTCCAGGGGACCATGTATGTTTTTCTTAGGGTCCTCCTTGTTTCCTAGCTTCTCTACTAATGTGAATTGTAGGCTGGTGATCCTTTGTTCTATGCCTAAAATGCAAGTATGAGTGAGTACATACAATGTTTGTCTTTTTTTTGTGACTGAGTTACCTTACTCAGGATGGTTTCTTCTAATTCTATCCATTTGCCTTCAAATTTTAAGATTCCATTGCTTTTTTCTGCTGAGTAGTACTCCATTGTGTAAATTTACCACATTTTCTTTACCCATTCTTCAGTTGAGGGGCATCTTGGTTGTTTCCAGGTTCTAGCTATTACAAATAATGCAGCTATGAACATAGCTGAACAGATGTCTTTGTTGCATGTGTGTGCATCTTTTGGGTATATGCCTAAGAGGGGGATTGCTGAATCTTGTGGTAGACTGATTCCCATTTTTCTGAGGAACGGCCATACTGATTTCTAAAGTGGCTGTACAAGTTTGCGCTCCTATCAGCAGTGGAGGAGTGTTCCCCTTTCTCCACATCCTTTCTGGCATTAACTGTCCTTGGTGTTTTTGATTTTAGCTATTCTGGCAGGAGTAAGATGGTATCTCAGAGTTGTTTTGATTTGTATTTCCCTGATGGCTAAGGATGTTGAACACTTTCTTAGGTGCCTTTCAGCCATTTTGGATTCCTCTAATGAGAATTCTCTCTTCAGTTCTGTACCCTACTTTTTAATAGGGTTATTTGGTGTTTTGGTGACTAGTTCCTTGAGTTCTTTGTGTATTTTGGAGATCAGCCCTCTGTCAGATATAGGGTTGGTGAAGATCTTTTCTCATTCTATGGGCTGCCATTTTGTATTGTTGACTCTGTCCTTTGTCTTACAGAAGCTTCTCAGTTCCAGGAGGTCCCGTTTATTAATTGTTGATCTCAATGTCTGTGCTACTGGTATTATGTTCAGAAAGCGGTCTCCTGTACCAATTCTTTCAAGGGTACCTCCCACTTTTTCTTCTAAGAGATTCAGTGTGATTGGATTTATGTTGAGGTCTTTGATCCATTTGGACTTAAGTTTTGTGTATGGCAATAGATATGACTCTACCTGCAGTCTTCTACACACCACATCCAGTTATGCAAGCACCGTTTGTTGAAGATCCTTTCTTTTATCCATTGTATAATTTTAGCTTCTTTGTCAGAAATCAGGTGTTCATAGGTGTGTGTGTTAATATTAGGGTTATCAATTTTATTCCATTGTTTTACTGTTATGTTCACTTTCCCACCAGCCTGGTCTCAGAGCTGCATCAGCCCCAAATAACACATGGAGACAGCATATTAATTATGAAAGTGTTGGCTGGTTACTAGTGTTTCTTATTGGCTAGGTCTGTCTTAAATATTAACGCATTTATATCAATGTAAGTATTTGTACGTGGTCTTATCTAACTGGAGAGAGGGTCTGGACCTCTTACTCCTCTCATGGCCCACATTTAGAATACTTTCTACTACTTCTCCCAGAATCTTCCTTGGCTCCTAGTCCCTTTTATCTTGCCTTCCTATTTGCCAACACTGCTTTATTCATTAACCAATAAAAGGAACATATTTACCAAATGACAATTCCCCTCATCTCCTCTTTCCTGTCTAAAATAAAAAGAAAGGTTTTAACTTTAACATAGTAAAATATATAACAAAACAGTTATCAAATAAGAACTATTGTTAACAATATTTAGTCCATTAAAATAATCAGGAATTTAAGAAACTCATCATCTAGCCTATCTTTGTGAGTCTAAAATCTTATATGTAACTTATTTTTAATTCTAATTAAGGAAAGCCATAACCATAACTATCTACCTTCAACTCTATCAAAGACCACAGAAGAATAGTATATAAACTCTAGAAATGACAGAGACATCTTGCTGCCTGATCAGTCACCCAAAGTTCTTCTGTAATGTTCCATTTTCATCCTATAGGTCATAGAGTGTCTGGCAGACTCCTCAGCAAAGCAGGGAACTTTAAACTGTCCACCTGTATTGCAGTTTGTCAATCACTTTTTTTCTGTGTCCTGTAGAATGTCTGGCAGACTCTTCCATGAAGCAGCAATCCTACAGCAATATCCATTTTGTACCAGTAGTCACTTTTCTATGGGTCCTGCATGTCTAGTTTATACAGCATAAAGTCAAACAGTCCAGACAAGAGCAGTACCTTGCCCAAATGGCTAGTCTTGCCACATTGGGAGTAAACTCCATAATGAGTTTCTTCAATGTCCATCTTTCTTTGCGATGCAGGTAGTGTTGCCAGAAGCAGTTATGTCTCACTTTCAAGAAAAATCCTAAACTATTTTAAATGCCATATTCTGTAGGTCTTTGAAAAGTTTGAAGAATGCCTATTGATTTGAAATATATCTCTATACATCTAGAAAACCTAACCAACCTACCTGTAAGTTTTGATTATTATAGGTAACTATGATTTGTACTTAATTACATATTACATTTTAAATGAGCTATATAAACACAATAATTAAACAAGAGGAGAAATGTCAATGTGTGGGTGGGCATAAGTGATATGTGGTCAGTATTTGATTTTTGAGGCAGGGTTCCTCTATGTTGTCTTGGCTGTCCTGAAACTCACTTTGTAGACCTGGTTGAACTCAAATTCAGAGATAAATCTGCCTCTGTCTCTGGAGTTCTGGGATTAAAGTTGTGTACCACCATGCCCAACTTGCAGGTTATTTTACTACTTACTAATATCAGGGCAAAATTTTCTGTCAATTTTGTGGCAATAACCACAGTGGTTGCACACTTGCCTACTAGTTGAATATTTCTACTAGAAGCTATGATTACAGAATTTCATGTTCAGATTGCAAACATATGTTCCATAATTTATTTGTATCTCCCATATGTAAAAAGTAGCTTCCCCACTTAATTTTGACTCTGATGTTCACCTTTCATGGGATTTGGAGATTTATCCTGAACCTGGTGATTATAAAGGACACAGAGTACCATGACAGAAGTCAAGGTGTTAAATGAAATTTACACTCTTAAAAAAATAGGCAAGGAAGAAGGTAGCAAATAAATAGTAGAAGACCCCCACTATGCATTTCTCCTGCTTGAGCTGCTTTTGTAAAGGGTCAAGGTGGGGACAAGTACAAGAGGGAACAAAGAGTCCTTGAAATGTCTACAAGTAGCAGGACTACTGGGAACAGAAAGTCCTTGAAATGTCTACAAGCAGCAGGACTATCTGGGAACAGAAAATCCTTGAGATGTCTTATTGTAACACCAGAGTGCTAAAATAGTCACAACTGAATTCCTTGTACCCGATCTGAACAAACAACTCTGCCCCAGTCTGACCCCAACCGCTTTATTTGAGTGAACCAATGAAATCCCTGTAATCATGCATTGCATTTGCTTCTGTAAGCCCGCTTCTTGCTGCCCAAACCATATATAATTCTCTGAAGTTTTGATCTGGGCGCGCTCAGTCTCCCGAAAGATTGAAGCGCCCACAGGTGTGAACAATAAATATCCTCTTGCGCTTGCATCCAGTGGTCACTGTTTTGTCTCTTGGAGAAAGTGGTCCAAGGACACAGTGGGTCTTTCAATAGGTCTAACTTTGTAATGTGCTTCCTGCAGGCTTGACCAAAATCACCTTCATTATTGTATGAAGGAATCTTATGTTTTTTCCTAAACTGAGATTGACAGTACCATCACTAAAGGCCCCTTGTCTAATGTAAGTCAACAAGACAGTGAATAAAACTTTGCTCTAAAGTTACAGCTAAGACTGAAGGGAAGAATAGGAGATAGTGAATATCTTTTATTTTGATAGAACTTGCCCTGGAGTCACTAAAAATTGGGATCAGGCGTTCTTCATATGTCTCTCATTCAGCTCCCAAGACACACAAAGAAAAGTCTGTGGAAGAATGGGATATTGGACTAGGAACTTCAGCGGTGAGTGCTGTGCTTGTGGTAGATTGTTTCTTACCCTTTGGAAGCACGGAGGAGGACCTGAAGGTAGAAGAGGAAGACGTGCTTGGGGATGTGTGCAAGAAAAAGACTCTGGTCTCACATGCCAAGGGAGTGACTTGGATCAACCAGCCCTTAGGTTTGTTTTTAATAGATCATGAGGAAAAAATACTTCAGTAGGAAGGGAAAAAGTGAATGTAAACTTGGAAAGATGTCTCAGGCTCTTATAGATTTAAGAGTGAGAACCTGGCTTAATTTACGCTCAATGATCATATGCATCCAAGAGAGCAGATGGACAGATTGTGCAGAGAAGGTTGGGTGCAGGGCTGAGAGATTTTGGAAACAAAGTATCTAGAATCAGATTGTTTTATTGTTTTATTTCAGGGAACGTGTTGCAGGAAATATACAGGTGTTTGTGTGTGTGTGTGTGTGTGTGTGTGTGTGTGTGTGTGTGTGTGTGTTTGTTTTGAACTACTTACATGTAACACTTGGGAGAGTCTGGGTGTGGACAGCTGTCATACAGGAAAGAAAAAATAATATCACTATCATCCCAGGACATACATACTTTATAGGCAGTATTATGACCCCATCCAGCTAAGTACAGGACATCTGAAATTTCCAAGGATTCCTTTACCTGTCCAAGTAATGAGGACATGGGAAACAAGAAAGGAAGGGGGTGAGAGGTGTGCTATACATGGTCTGTTCCTTCCTTGCCTATTAGCCAGACAATCCTGAATCTATCTTCTCAATAGGAAAGGGAGGGTTTGGATTTGCCTATGATGTTCTAGTTTTGAAATGAATTCACTTAAGTCTAAATTCCCAAATGTGTCTATGGGGATATTAAATACTTAAAGTGTACTTAATAAATAGGAAATTGCCAAAGAATATTCTGTCAGAAATGAGGAAGGAGTTAAAATCATTTCCTTTTTATGCATATTTAAGAATCGACCTACTGTTGCACAAGCCCCCTCTGTGTTAGACTGTGGAGTCAGCCCATCTTTTCTCTTCTGCACTCTGTCCTACAGGCCTGTCTCACAGGAAAAGCAGACAGGGTTGATGGGCCTTTTTGCTCTTTTGCTCAGTGCACAACATTTCTACCCATATAAGCTGGGATTGACCCTAGGGTATGCTGAGTCTACTTCATCTCCTTACAGATGCCCACCTCACCACATTACCTCCAGAAGAAGTAATGAGGAGACTGGCAAGTGTATTTGTTCTGACCACCACAGTGATACTTTGTTATTTCCTGGACCTCACCATGTGCTTTCTTCTGTCTTGGCAATCACTAACACCTTCTTCTCTTTAGCGGAAAAGGGGTGTGTTATGTGTGTGATGTGCCAAGATGAGAAAGATTTCATGATACTGTTTTCCACTTTCCTCAGTCCTGATATAAAATCTGCCAAACAAGAAGCCAGACATTTATTCCAAGGAGCTATATACTTCTGCACATTAATTGCTGGCATTGGTTTCTGTGCCAGTGGTTTTGTATTCTCAACTTTTTGTTATGTTTTATTGACAGAGTATAAGTCCATAATAGACACACTCTGGTTTCCCAACCATCTGCCAGAAGAATGCCATTTGTCCCCAAACAGAATTCTTCTAGTCTTTCCTTGTTTCAGAGTCTCAAGAAGCTTTGTCTTTGTGGTGTTGAGATAGTTTCTCAGTTAGCTCATAGGGGCTTCAGGTTTCTTGTCATTATTTTTATAGTGTGATGTGCTTTAATATTTATCCTTTGATAAATATTTATCCCTCTTTATTTTTAATAAATGTGATATAATTTTAAAAAATTGCATAGGAATGCTTATTGTGCATCTACTTTTTGTTTCTTCTGTGTTTAATAACCACTTCATCATTAAGGTTTCTTGTTAGGCAGTTTCCTGGTGGCATGGAACACTGTCTTCCCAGCCTAAAAGCCATTAGTGATGTAAACAGAACAGCTATGTTCTGAGTCTCTTGTACCCACAAGAGACTCTCAACATGATTGGGCCTATTGACATTCCCTCATAGAAGGAGTGGGAGAGGAGGGTCATTAGGACCTCACTTAAGACTCTGGTCACTCCCTCAAGCACCTGCTGCCCACCTGTGTGTAACTTTGCTCCAGCTGCATGTGGCCCCCAGAGGAGTTAGTGTACACGAGGGTGGGATGTTAACTTGCAGGGAACTCTATGCAGATATGGGAAGTCATCCTCCCTCCCGGGATGAGACTTTTTAGTGCTGCACCTATTGTGGGGTCATTTGTACTCCTGTAAGTAGGTTCACTAAATCTCCCAATTGGTTGCTAATAAGATACATTTATTGGATGATCTTTCACTGGCACCATACCTAGAGTTAATATATAGTTGTTCAGGAAAAGCACTAAACATCTGGGTAAAGCTGTGTGTTTTATTCTGAAGTAGTTCAAAAAGTTAGGCTGCTTCAAAAACTAAACACACACATTGCTGTGCATCGTATAGTCAAAAAAATTCCATCATTTTATGAACTGGAAAATTATTTTACATGAATTTCTGACTTACTTCTTTATAATAAAATAACACAGAAGCTCAGGGCTGCTTGCTAGATGCTTGTGATTGTTATTTTTTCTTGTCAACTTGGTTGGATAAAGAAATACGTAGGAGATTAATTAGTAAATGATGTCTCTGGGTTACTTTCCAGAGGTAAGAACGGCAGACCTCACTGAGTGAGGGTGGCACCATCCTTTAGGCTTGTGATAAAGAATCCTGCTAGCACAGGCCACTTCTCTCTCTACTTTACGTTTGTCACGATGTGATCCTCTGTTCTGTGTTGTTTTTAACAAAATCTCAATCATTTTATTTTTTTTTCAATAAATACTCGGGAGCCAGATGCTGCAGTCAAATCTTGCTAGCCCAGAGAGGCTCATTTTCAGTGTCTTGTCATTTGCCACTCATTTCACACTCCAAACAGCCTCCAAATCAATTTTTACAGTATGATCTACCAGCCTCAGTGTCTCTAGCCCACTCTCTATTGCTTAACTTTGACAATTTTCTTGCCTCCTGCATGGATCTGCCTGTATCATCCATGCTGTTTAAAGGAGGAGTCATAAAAATGACCTCCCCACCCTTGCAGCTAGCCACTTGTGGCAGGAGAGAGGGCTGACCCTGCCCCTCATCAGCTGTAGCACTCAGGAAATTGGGCCTTGTACCTCATGAGGCCAACATGGTAGAGCTGGCCCTATTAACTGGGGCTAGGGGTTGGCCCATCACAACATCACCCCCATTTATGATCTGTTGAAGCACCTGAAGGAGCTGGTTCTGCAGACCCAAAGAGGCAGGATCTTCATAACACAGGTCAACAACAGGATATCAAAGAGGAGCCCAGTTAGGGCCCAGTATGGATAACACAGCAGAAACCAGAGGCCACAAACCAAAACAATGACTCGCTGCAATGAACACTTGCAGTTAAGGTGTGTGGACTAAAGAATACACCACGTGTCTCACTGTCACACAACAGCTTCCAAGCTGAGAGGTTTCTTTTCTTTTCTTTTTTCTTTTCCTTTTCTTTTAAATTTTATATTTTTTTGTTTTAGGGGGATGGTTGGAGGGGCAGAGAGCAAATGTGGGGAGATGGGGGAGATGAATGGCTTCAAGATGCATGATGTGATGTCCACAAAGAATCAATAAAAAGTTACATTAGGAAAAAATAGAATAAAGGTCCTATGATATACAAGAAAGACAAGCAATGTGAGGTGAGGACTAGGACACTGGGGAAGACGAGATCATGTATGAGAGCCCTGGGGAAGACCACAAGCTTCTCCTGTTATGGCAACCTAAATTATGAATTTTGCATTATTCTGGTGAGATAATTTTTATAAGAAAGAATTTTGGAAAAAGATTAATAAAATAACTTCAACTGGAGGTGTATAATTACACATGCAATTTGCATAAAATTTGCATAAACAGATTTTTTTTTTTTTACAACTATCAAGCAAGTAATGTTCAATGGAGAACATACATGTAATTAGATAAAAGAGTGTTATAATGTATATAGACTTTGCTAAAATTGTATTTCAGATAACATCTTTTATTAGTGGTAAGTATGATTATATAAACTATGAAAATATTCCTACAGCAAATTAAGTTTTTCTATAACATACAGTGTGCTTTTATTTATCAAAAATAACATGCATACATTCTTCATCCTTTATGTACAATGTATAAGTCAAGTGACCTAGAACTTAAAAAGCAAAAGAAAAATCCCTATACTTTAGAACAATTATTCAAATTCTGTGTCTGATTCCCTTGTAGTCTGAGCCTTGCCACAGATTAGCTTAGCCAGAATTTAAAAATCTTTCCTGCACCTTTTTTCAGTGCTTTATGTAAGTCTCATATTGGAGAATTACAGTCCTGGATATCCCTACTTTAGCATGAACAACAAATTAACACATCAGAACAGGCCACTCACTAGTGAATAAATGTATCACAGATTGTAACTATTTCTAAAAGTTACAATCATAACCCAGCCCATGGATGAAGCTGTGGAAGATGCTGAAAATTTGTGGCCAATTAGTTGATAATAAGAATATTGGATTGCCATGGTAACCTAAGCACTTGAGTTTCTCACTTGGGATTTTTAGAGCAACATCTATTTTGGTTTCAAAGGAAGGAGTTTTGCGGAATGGAGGTCTCTGAACATTTTAGTTTAGGGCCTCATGCACCAAGAGCGCATTCTATGATTCTACAGCTGAACGGCTTGCTCCCTTGGGCCCATGCTGCCACTTTTTGCTTTTTATTCTTGAAAATTAGCATAAATCAATCAATTTGTTTTTCACAAGTTTAAAATGACAAAAAAAAAAAAAAAAAAAAAAGAAAAGAAAAGAAAAGAAACTCCAGGAGGTCTACGTGAGCAGAAATACAAATACATCCTAAAGTATGTGCAAGACTGGCTTGTAGAAAACGATGGCAGTCTATAATCTTTCTTTGCTTGCAGATTTTTTTTTAACTCACAAAATGCCTTACCCCTCTGCCAGTCCTAATCACCTAGGGGTCTGGACTCTAAGAACCATTAAAAGATAAGTCACTCATGTTGCTGGGCACCACAGCTGGACGTTCTCTCAGAACCTTCTCTCTTATTAATTCCTGTCGACTTTGCCTGTTTTCTGGATTGACTGCTGCTTGTTCCTGCTTGATTTCTGGGAGTTCATTTGATTCGGTGATGCAGCATACAGCCCTGTTTATATCATAGCTGTGACTCCACTAGCTACGGGGAGCTAGTTAGCTTGCCTCTGCCACTCTTCATGGCACTGTTTGTCAGGTGCTGTAAACCAAATGACCCAACTCCTAAAGCAGCACTTTAGTCACTTCTAAGCATGGAAAGTGCTTGAAGAATGACACTTGTTATTACATATCTGTTATCATTTTGAAATACAAATTTTCATTGCTAATGATGAAATAGAAGTACTTGGTACATAGAAGGACTTAGTTTGGAGCACTCTTCTAGATTTCTCATTTTATTTTTTGGTCTCAAAATACCTTAATATGATGATGATGATGATGATGATGATGATGTGTGTGTGTGTGTGTGTATGAGAGAGAGAGAGAGAGAGAGAGGGAGAGAGAGAGAGAGAGAGAGACAGGAGAGAATGGTAATGATGATGATGGTATATGTGTGTGTGTGTGTGTGTGTGTGTGTGTGTGTGTGTATGCACCACAGAGCATATGGAGAACTCAGATATCACTTTGTGTGGTCATTTCTTTCTACCTTTGAGTTATGGGGATAAAAATCATAATTAAAATGTTCTTTTGTTTTTAGTTATGTGTGTGTTGGTGTCTGTGAATAGTATGTGTATATAAGTGCAGGTGACCACAGGGAACAGAGTGTCAGAATCTCTGGAGTTGGAGTTACAGGCACCTATGAGCCACCTAATATAGATGCTAAGAGTCAAACTCCAGTACTTTGAAAGAGTAGCAAATGCTCTTAACCACAGAATCATCTCCCTAGCCACCACACACACACACACACACACACACACACACTTACATTCATGCACAGAAATTAGATAGGGTTTTATTGCTGTGATGAAACACTATGACCCAAGCATCTTGGGGGAAGAAAGGGTTTATTTGGCTTACACTTTCACATCACAGTCCACCAGCACAGGAAGTCAGGGCAGGAACTCAAACAAGGCAGGGATCTGAAGGCAAGAGCTGATTTGCAGGCCATGGAGGGGGCTGCTTATTGGCTTGCTCAGCCTGTTTTCTTATAGAACCATGATCCCATCCAAAATGGGCTGGGACCTCCCTCACCAGTCACCAATTAATAGATGCCCAACAGGCTTTCCAATAGCCTGACCTACGAGGCATTTTTCTTTATATTTTCCTATTATTTGGGAATATCATACAATGCACTCCAATTACACTTGCTTCCCATTCCTCCCAGATTCACCCTCCCATCCTTAACCCCTTATACAAAAGAAAAAAAGAAAAAAATTATACCAAGTCCAATTTGTATTGCCAGTATACTCACCACAGCACTGTCAAGCTTCCAGGGATCAGCCCCTTTCATATAGCCGAGTCCTCCCTCCTGCTGCCAGAAGTGTTAAACCATGAAGAGCGACACTTCAGAATCTCTGTCACAACTTTTAAGGACTCTCTGCAATAGTTTCCTGTATGGACTGTTTCTTTTTTGGTAGGGGGCAGGCTGTCACAGAAGCCTCCTTGTCCCTTATTGTTAATTATCAGTCTGCAGTCATCGATACCACTGCAAAAGAAGCTTCCTTGCCTGTAACAGTTGGTAGCAGCATGGACCATGGTCCTTGATATGATCTCTGGTGGCAGCATGTCCCACAGACATCAACATGGCCTCAGGAAGGCAGAGACCACAAACATCAACACAGCTTCCAGTGGTAACACAGAGCATGGGCATCACACGGCCTCAGACAGCAGCACATTCATGGACACCAACACGGCCTCACACAGCAGCATGGCCTCTGCTGGCAACATGGATAGGGGATATCAGCATGGATCACAGTGGCAGCACGAACCACATTAACATGATCCTTTGTCCCTGGACACATTTTCTTAATTGAAGTTCCCTCCTCTCAGCTGACTTTGTGTCAAGTTGTCATAAAACTATCCAGCATTCATGTGCACGTACATGAGCACACACAGGAACACACACACACACACACACACACACACACACACACACACACACACACACACACACACACAGTTTTTCTTTTTGTAGAAGTAAACACAAAGGGTTTTGGAGAAATCTAATATAGCTTAGGGATGAGAAGAAGAATGCTTGGAGGTGCTCATACATCAGCAGGGATGAGGATGTCAAGGAGAAATGCAGAAATTACAAGACCAGCTGTGACCTTTGTTATACTTTTACTCCTGTTAAATCTGGTTTCATCTTCCAATTAAGACATTTCACTTCATAAGGCAAGGAACATTCCTTATTGCCTTTTGTATTTAAGTAATTGAAGTTAATCTCTTTGAGGGAGATCTCAGGTGGATTGATACAAGCTTGAAAAATTCATTAAGAAAAAACAAATAAAAGAAACTCTCCAGTGAGCAATGTGGGTATTATGGTCTTAGCCTTTGAAATACAACAGAGCGTCTGTCCGAGCCAAATGCTTAGTTCTAACATGCAAAATCAGGATTATACAACATTATAAAGATGGAAAGGCTATTGTTTGCAGAGAGTTTATCTACTTGTTACACTGTTAAGCCAGCTGAGAGGACTCAGCACAGACCTGTCTCCTAAATCTTTGTAAAAAGTTAGCCTGAGATTGTATTTTTTTTATTAACATGATTTTTTACTGACTCTTTGGGAATTTCACATCATGCACCATAATCCCAGTCATTTCCCAGTCTCTCTGAACCCACCTTTCACCCATATAGTATCCCCCATACCCCAAGGAAAACTAAAAAAGAGGTAATGAAAGTAAAATAAAAACAAGAAAATAAAAGACAAAAATAAAGATATTAATTAAAAACAAACAGAATGACCAAATGAACAATCATAAAAGAGATTGCAGTTTTAAAGAAGGAAAAGAGAAAAAGCGGAGAAGAGGAAGAAGGACTCTATGTCATTTGATTAAATCCTTCCCTGACCAGGACTTTGTATGAGTTCTTTAATGTGAACAGCTACAATAGGCTTTTCTTTGTTTTTTCGTTCTGTAGATTGAGTTCAGAGTCTCACAGCCAGGCAAGTGCTGAATCATTGAGACACACCCTACACCCCAACAAATGTTTACAAAGTGAAGAAAGACTAAGAGGAAATGGGAATGGAATGACTTACTATTTTAAAGAATATGATAATAGATCTCCTGGATGTTGAGTGGGTGGCACACACCTATAATCCCAGCACAAAGGAGGCTTAAGGAGGAAGCTCATTAGGAGTTTGAG